>BQNB010016930.1:31864-70816 GCA_026074375.1 Tanacetum coccineum | reverse complement strand
TTAGCACTAGCAGTTCTAACCTAGTTAGGACTGCTAGAAGGCTTTCAAACCTTTTGGTCAAGTTTGATCTTTATTTTTAGGTTATAAGATTAAGTTTTTAAGTTTTTATAAAGCTAAAACTGTTTGTGAAAGGTTTTTGTGCTGATATTTAGAAACTATGACCATAACTCACAATTTTAAGGCTTATAGGCTTGGCCCTTTATTTGCTGCTCTTTGGTGCTCTTTGGTGCTCTTTTTGTGCTTATTTGAGTCTTATAATTGGTTAGAAACACAGTCTAAGAGTCATGCACTTGTGGTTTAAGATCTTGTAAGAAACTGTCATATGCAACAGTTTTGAAAAGCTCAAAGTTACCTTTGGAATCTTAAATTTAAGGTAGTTAAAATAGGTTTTAGAATCTAAAATTTGGAGCACAAATAGTTTGTAGGTCAAAGATAATCTGTTAGGGCTTATTATCTTGTTTATTGCTTATTAGGTTATCTGAATTTAGGCCTAAAAGTAGCACTTTAATGTTTTGATAAAAATTTAAAAAGCCAAAAATAATGTAAGCAGTCTGAACTAGCTTTTTCTTTTAGCCTTTTCTTAGCTTATTTGATTTTCAAAATACTTTTTAATTGCTGATTTAGATAATTTGAAGTATAAGCTTTAAGGTTTTATAAGTCATTAAGTCATAAGGTTCTGTTTAAGGGCTTAAAAATAAGCTCAAATGTACCTTCTTGGTCTGCCTGTTAACTAGATTTTAGCTTATAAGTTTATCTGTTAGTTTAAGCTTGTGGATTATTAGGTTGGCTTAATTTGGATTTGTTATTGCTTATTAAGTTGGCTTTAAGAATTTAAAAGCTTATTTGGCTAGAACAGTTTAGCTTATTAAAGCTTTTAGCTAAAACAGTTTAGCTTATAAGCTTCATAAGTTTAAAAGACAAACTGTGGCTTTTAAAAGCTTATTACAAGCTTAATTTTTCTGCTTTTATAAAAGTTGGTTTTTAAGCTTATTGAAAGATTTTGCAAAAAGTAATTTTGAAAAAAATAAAAACATATAAGGGTATAGGGAAGCCAAGGGTGAGCAAGACTCGAACCCCTAACCTCGACCTTAACCCTTATACGTTTTTAACACTCACCCACAAATCACTGCGTCCTTGGGACTTTTACGTCAGGGTTTGCACTAAAATAATACTTAACACCTTTTTGCCTTTCTTTGATAATAAGCACTTCGAGTGTTTTTTCGATTTTTCCTGGCTTATTGTGTTTAGATTTTTCAGTAGTTGTAGTTTTCTTGCAATTTGTTTCACATCAGCTTATTTTAGGAATTTTTTCAGATTTAAGATAACTAGTTTAGTATTTTTCTTGAATTTAATTAGTTTTAAAACTTAAATAATTCATAAATAAATAAAATAAAAATCAAAAAAATATAATTCTTTTTCTAAAAATTATCTTAAGTCATTTAGGATTTATAAAAATTAAATTTGCATTAGTAGGGCTTAAATTTGTCATAGTTGGTTAAATTAGTCGCGTTTTTACTTTCCCGTTAATGTTTTAGGTTTAATCGTTAGTTGCCTTATTTGATTACATGCTTTTACTTGTTTGTGCATTTTTATTTGTAGAAATAAGAAACCAAATCAAATTCTTGAACTATTCAATTACGCGATCACAAACTCAACCGATTTTGAATTCACATTTCGCCGAGGAAAAACGACCCGGGAGGTTTTGAACTTTGCTTTGGTCAAAAGCAACTTTCTTGAACCTTTTGGAATACATATACTATATACTATTATTGATATTCTCCTTATATATACTTACGTGTGTGTAGTTTTACAATGACTATCGGCTGATACCTTTAGGTATCAGCCATGTTTATGAAGATCTAATGTTTGGTTTGTTTATCTTGATTGATTAATTTATCGTTGATTGTTGTTTATGTTTATCAATTTATATTCATTTACGTGCTTAAGTATGCGACCTATCATTCAACTGGGTTTAGTCCTACATATTTAATGCGCTGCAACTTCGGTGTTGTTTGGGCATAGGCTAAGAGACCGGGATAGCTCTCCATATCGTAATTTATATAACTAGAATCATAGGATCACAAATATTGACCTATCTTTGCCCTTTGGTTGTGAGCTTAGTTGAGCCATAAGGTAACCTTGGTACCAACGAGTACGTTCTAATCAACCTTGACCTATCTTTGCCCTTTGGTTGTGAGCTTAGTAAGAGCACCATTATTAATATCCTAAGATAGATTATAATCAACAAATGCTTGCTTTATGTGGATGCGTCTAATTGTGACAGGATTAGCATGTCTAGGTCTTAGGAAGAAGTACCGCCTAAGTCTAGGTATGATATGCCCCTTCGAGATAATACAATCATTGCACTAAATAAACAAACCTACATTTTATCGGATTATTCATGGTTGATACGTTTTCTTACATTAGTTCTCGACCGCTTCTCTATCGTTTGTTTGTCTTCTTGTGTGTGTTTATTGCTTTACTTGTCATCAAAACCTTAGGTTAGATAACTAAACCTCGTGCCAGTCTCTCAGGCTGAAACCCCCCTTATCATTAGTTTAGGTTTAACTTAGGTTTAAATTAGATTAATTTAGTACTAACATATATAACTAAAATACTGATAAACTTAGGAGTTAACGCTCTCGCTCTTAGTGATCGACACCCTACTTACCACGAAGCTCCATCTGACCGGGTACACTGCCCGTTAAAGTGTTGTTTTTAGGTATAGTCGGCATAAAATAAATAGTAAAACTTGATACAATAATAACACCTACACAAAGACACATTAAGTTTTTGGCGCCGTTGTCGGGGAGTGAAGTTGTTTAATTCTTATTTATTAGTGTTTTAGTTTACTTTAGATTAATTTGCATATCTACGTGTTTGTTTTTGTGTGTTTGATTTCCTGCATTGTATATTTTTGCGTATTGTGTGTTTGTGTGTTTTCTGCATTATTCAAAGTACGTTGTAATTTTTTTAAAACCAATACGGCATATTTAATTTATTGGATACGACATATAATTTTTTTTCAAACCAATACAGCGTATTCAACTTTATCATCAATACGGCGTATTCAGTATTAAGCTATTTGATAGTTTTCTTTCCTAGCAAATTTATTACAGGTAAATATGGACGACCCCAACATAACTATAGAAGAATACATTAGGCCTGAGGAAGAAAAAGCTTGTAGGCGTGGTAAGGTGTATAACTGGGAAACTGCTACGTATGGTAAGATCTGGGATAATAAAGACGTTCACGACCTCGGATCTGTTGAAACTGAATTCCCAGCTATAGTATTTAACGACACGTTAAATCTGAAGCAACACTCTCGTGTGAGCCTACGGTAAGTTCTCTTAATGACAATGAAATTGACTTTAAAATATTGTTTAACGAATCCGACAATGAAGATTATACGGCAATTTATGAAAAAATTCATTTTTCTATAAAATAATTTCTATCAACGATTTGAAAACGAATTCAAAAAATGATAATGAAAAAGTCAATATGCCTTCGTTTCCGTCACCCGAGCCTACGGTTAGTTGTTTTGATGATTTAGACTTCTTTAAAGATTTTGAGAATAAATTTCCAGCCATTGTTTACAATGATGCTCTAATTTCTAAATCAGATTTCTTAACTGAACCTACTTTAAAGCCTCAACATATCGATGAATTTGATTTAAAAGATGAAACATCGTTGTCTGAATGTGATGAAGAGGAACAAAACGTTTTACACTTTAATGATCTATTCTCTTTTAACGTAATTTATCCTAATGATTCAAAATCAGATAAGGACAATGATGATGATAAAGTCGATATTAAACACTCTTCGGGGGATTTATCTGTCAAACCGTTACCTGATGTAATAAATACCGATGATGGTACCTATGCACATGCTTCAAATAAGCTTTTGGAAGCAAGTCATGATACATCTAATAAATTTTTAAAAACTGAAACTTTTATTAAGGAATTAAATTTTAATATCATGACTTAGAATCATCTTAACAAAGGGATGTCATTTATTTTTCTAATCAAGAATTTGTATGTGCCATTTGGCATCCCGTTCAACCCCAAATTGTTTTATAAAGATGGGATTAAATTGGGGCAAGTATAACTTAAAGACTTTTCTATAAACAAAAGTGCTTGCTGGGAGACAACACATAATTTATTTTTCTGTTATCGAGTCTGTCTTCCCAGACTGTCTATACGGCGTATCCAAACCCCACGGATACGGCGTATTGACCTTCTGGAAGTTATCCAGTCTTTATTATCAGCATAGTCTATACGACGTATTCATTAACTGAATATAGCGTATACGGGTAACAATACGACGTATCTTGGGGTATGGATACGACTCCGTAAGTTTTACATATGAAAATTACAACTCATAGTTTTTTCAAGTTATTGTTTAGACTATTTTTCTATCAAAAGGGTAGTTACTGAGTGTAGCAAACTAAGCATTCATAAGCAAAATGATGTATAAATACTTTTATACGACTAATGATAGTTAATGAATTCCTTTTAAATCTTTTGTGTTATTTTTACAACAGATGATTTGAGCCACCAAGTACTTGAAAGTTTCAACGTTCGAAGGGATGTTGTAAGGCCATACATGAGCCTTACTCTTATTTAACATCCATTAAATTCACGTTAACTTCTCAAAGGTCTTCGTTTGAAACCTTGTGAGCTAAAATGGAGCGGGTCGCAACCCTCCGTTACAAGCAAAAGACTGCTTGCAAACCTTGGTGTACAATTTATAAACATAATAAGGCCACACATGAGCCTTAACCTATTAAAGTATAAAGACTATCCATGTGATAGTTAGATATACATAATGGGTCAGACTATGGTCTCTCATAATCTTCCCCATACATAAAGGGGTCAAAGATCAGTTAATATCAATAACAAAATTGGGGATGTTACAACCCCCCTTATAATTAAAAAACCCCCCGAAGGGGAAACATCCAAAGTGAATCATAAAGATTGACTAACTGTTTCAAAGATGGCCTACACAAACCATCATAAAAGAAGCATAAATATTATTTAAAAGCCCGAAGCCTGTAGAACACAAGGAGGAATTGTTTAAAGGGTACATGCGACCCTTGGAGCCAAATTATCGCAAATAGGGTGACCTTCAAGTTGCAGGAGGAGGAGACAACGGCTAGGATACATCGTGTTTTGAAAGGCTCAAGGCGCACTAAGGCGCAAAGGGCTTATGGATCCTTGAGGCGAGGCACAGATCAAGGCGCGGGCTTCATGAATATGAGTCGCATTAAATTGAAGTAAATTATAATAGTTTAGGTGAAAATTTATAAATTAACGATGACTTAAATAACACTAAAATAATTAATGTATCTAAAAAAATTGAATAGTTAAACCAAAAATATCAAGCAATCTATCAGATTCATGGCATGACGAGATTACGTTATCTCATGCATACAAATAGAAGGAGGAGTCTGTATGTGCAGACACTTGAATTGAACGACCAAACACTCAAATTGATTGATTTATTTAGTTTCTAGGTAGTTTCTAGGTAATCTATTATTAACATATGAGGGCGATGAATGTTAAATTCGAAAAGAAAGTTTCAAAAAATTTGTCACCTTTCCTAGGTGCGCCTAGGCTCAAGGCTCTAAATCCCATGGCTCTGTGTTCGGGATAATACTACTAGCATATAGCAGTTAATACTGCTAGGCTTTTTCTAGTAGTTAATACTGCTCGAGCATATTGATATTAATACTGTCAGTTATCATTAGTGCTGCCAAGTATAGATGTTAATGCTGCTCGTTCTGTGTTTGTGCTGCCAATGGCAGTTACTACTGCTAGCCTTATCTTTGATGATGGTTCTTAGTTGGGTTTCATAACATGGATTTTGGTTTAGGAAGGTAAGAGAAAATCGAGTCAACTCGATAATAACCGAGTTAAACTCAGGCACAAACCGCAACCAAACAACATCAACAACACCAAATCCATTCAAAATCCTCTAATACAAGATATAAGATGAACACGTGGATAGTACAAGATATAAGACACAAGTTTAGGTTGTTCTACTTTAGCATCAAGTTCGTTATACTTAGTTTTCTTCATCAGTGATCATTACATAGAGCCTACAGAATTAAAGATTCAAGAGATGGTTAACATATTTTTCAAGGGAAGCTTATTGTTAACATGTTTAACCATCTAAATGCACCACTTGAGGGGAAGTGTTTCGTTACTACTGCTGATCTTTATTACTACCGCTAGTTTATATTTCTACTGCTCAGATTCATTTTTCTTATTATGCGTAATGGTGGGCAATTTGAGTATTGGAAGGCTGGATTAGTAGTTGTGGTATATGATTTGTAGCTGTTATGATCCAAGTTGCATATCTACAGAAGACTCCTATTCGATGATTACAAAAAGGGGAAAAGATTACAGGTTTATTGATTTGTAGCTTATTGTGTGTGGTGGCATGTTCAAGGAGATCATAGGTCAAGGGGAAGCATTGAAGATTGTTTCACTCATGGAGATAGTTTTGTAATATCAAATAGGGGAAGATTGTTGGGTTTATTGATTTGATGATTACAAAACTACATGTGCTTAAATGAAGACGAATGAAACAACAAGGGACTAATTCATTTACATAGGAATTCTACAAGCTGGTGGAGAACATAAAGATTGTAGAAGATATTGATCAAGATTTAAATGATTTAGTTTCTTTATCTATTTTAGTTAGCTTCCTTTGTAAGTCATGATCTCTCTATATAAAGAGATCATAGACACATAGTTTTAGCATCCAAAAATGTGTATGTATCATAGTGTGCTTCTAATGAGAGTCTATACACCGGAAAACATGTGTAGACTTATAGTAGTTAGATAATTAGTTTATTAGTTAATAGATAGTGTAGCCTCAAGGATCGTTGATCCCTGTTACAGGTGGTAACCGTATTAGCTTGATCAAATAATATTGGGGCTAGGTGTGAAAACGTATGGTAATAAAACCTTGTTCAATAACTTTGATGTTCTTATTTATATTCCGCTGTGCATTATGTTATCATTGTTATTGTTTATCATAGATATAAGATCTAAACAATCTGAACTTAAACGATCAAATGAGTTCTATCAAACTCCACAATTGGTATTAGAGCCACGGGGCTCGTGATCTAGGATCTACAAGGTGTTTTGGTGTTGCATCTATGAAGGAAAAGAGGTACGAATTTATAGTCTTGGTTATCATGTCGAATCTGGTGATATTAGGGTTTTTTAGCAACCTAATTTGATATAACAAGAAGTTTGTTCATAATTGTTGTTGATTGGTTTATGACAACAAGATGGTTGCTAATTGTGGTTCTTGGTTACATAATTCAAGAGTTATTTGGAACTTATTTTATGAAAAGAATCATCCTTATAACTTATGGTAAAAAGTATACCAATTATTAATCAAGTGTAAGAATCCATTTTACAAGTAAATATGTTTCCTAGTGGTTGATATAACTATATAAACCATTATTATAATTATAAATATCATGAATGAAAAGAGAGTAGGTTTTTAGTTAACCTTATTATGGTGTATGATATTGAACTACATTGTCTAAACCCTTGTTTAGCAAACATACACCTAGATTCCATGTCTTACATACACTAATCCAAGTAAAATCTAATCTTAACCCTTCCTTGTTACCCCTTGTATTCACTACAATCCAAGCTTTCTTAACCTCGCTTGCTTATTACTTAGATTTGAACTTAGAATACTTGTATATGTTGTAAATAAATTTTGTATGGATTATGTAGGTGTGTTTATTTGAGCCATGGGCTAGGGAGCATTTTCTTAAGGAAAATATGATGTGTGTTTTATCTATGAGTCTTGCACTCTTTATATACTACAAGAAGCTAGTTGAAGATATTATTGGAAGACTACAATATTATATCACAGACCAAGACCATGAGTGAAACAAGGAGAGTGAAATAAGGAAGAAAAATGGTGAAAATCATAGTCCTTGGCCCAAGACCCTTATCTTAACAGCCCACAACATATAAACCAAACGGCTGTTTCATCACAAGGACCATCTTTGCAAACACAGCATATAACCTCAAGGTAACGGATATCTAAGAAAAGAACAAAAACAAAGCCAAAACGACAAAACCGAGCACGAGAATGGAAAGAGCGTAAAGAGGAGTCAAAAAATCAAAGCCAAAGTCAAAAAGTCAAAGTCAAAGACGAAGCCGGTATCAAAGAAATGTTAAATGGGCCAACCCGTACCCATCTAATGGGCCGGGTCAGCCCATTTAAACATTAAGAAGACTTAATAAGCCTTAAAGACTTATAAAAAGGCCCAAACCCTTTTTACATACCCGGCCCAATCCTTGGCCCAAGACCCTTAACTTAACAGCCCACAACATATAAACCAAACGGCTGTTTCATCACAAGGACCATCTTTGCAAACACAACATATAACCTCAAGGGCCAATCTTGCCAACATCCTTTAACCTTTACCTCACAAAGGACCATTCATGAAACTAAACAATACAACATGAGGGATCATTTTTGCCAAACCACCAAACCTTTACCATGTTTCCCCCAAAACAGATATAAACTCCTTTTCCCGCCAAAACCCCCAACCCTACTATTCACCCATCACTTTCCTTATACCCTCTACCCCACTTCAAAGAAGTCAATTGCCATGCTGGCAATCCCTCTACATCTGATTGGGCAATACGAATGAAGGGTCAAGATTGATGAACTTGGGCTCCAAGATGAATTAATGGCTAAGATGACTTCTGATTTCACCTCACACAGCAAACACACCCTGCTTTCCTCTCACAAAGAAAGCACAACAAGGAATGAAGACTTAGTATAAAATAGGACTTTGTAAGCCCTTTGAGGCATCTATCTAGTTTTATTTTACAGCTTAGTTTTAGTTTACATTTAGCTCATTGTACTTTTTAATTCAAATCTTGTAATCTTTCTTTAATGAAACTTAAGTTTTATGTTAAAATCTTGTTTTCTTAATTAATGTCATTTGTGTTCTAAAAGTGTTTTAAAAGCTCACTATAAGCTCTTAAATAACTCTCATATAATCTGTTTACATTAAGTAATTTAAAAGGTTAAGTACTTAAGAAAAATTCACCAAAAAGAAATCACCCCAAAATACCACAGCTTCTTTTGGATGATAAGCCAGAAAAGGATGGGCTTATGGACTCTTACTAGCTTGTTTTAAACAAGCTAGAGCTTGTAGACAAAGCTCATTTGAGCTTATTTGCCCTGTTTTGAGCAAGGGCTTTGTAAGTTTCCAAATTTCCATTTATAGCTTATTTACTATTCAACTGCTTATTAGTGCTTATTTCTTGTTTGTAGCTGCTTATTGTTGCTTATTTATGTTATTTAATGCTTATGAATGCTTTCTTGTAGTTTAAAAATCTTTTGTGCAAGTTTCTCTTAAATTCTGTCTTAAATTAGCTTAAAGTAGCATAATCTATTCTAGCTAATTTAAGTGCTTAACTGTTGTTGAAACTTGCTTATTACTGTCTGTTTTACTTGTTCAATATCTGGTCTTGGCAAGTTGTGGTTTAAATCAGCCTTAATCTAGCTTAAAATTGGTTTTTAATACTTAAAGGGGTGTTTGGTTTAACTGTTTTCATGGGTGAAAATGGGTCAAAATCTTGTTTTACCCTTTGAGTCATCTTAGTTGAGCCTGAATTCACAACAAAAGCAAGTTTTCATAAGTTGTTAAGTGTTAAAACTTAATTTTAAGGTTTTAAAAAGTTGTTGTTTAAAACAGTGGACATTTAGCAAGTTTAATCAATTCATAAGGATAAATCTTTGTTAGTCAAGTTTTTTGTGATGTTTTTATTAGATAAAAGTAGTTATAAAAGTCAGTTTGTTTAGGTTTTTAAGTGATAAATCTCAAAATCATAGTTTGTTAAATTTGTCACTTGAATATGTGAGTTTAAGGTCTTTCATATCAGCTTATAGAGTTAGATTTTAAAAAGTGGTATTTTAAGGTTGATTTTGTGTTCATTAGAGTCTCAAAACAAGTTAGAACCATTGTTCATTAGGTCTGCAAGTTTGGTTTATGTTTTTCCAATATCTGTCAAATTTTTATTAAGTGTTGAAACTTTGAGAAACAACTTTTTCAATTGCTAATTATAGCTTATCCTTTATTTCAAAATGATTTTTGATTGTTGCTACTTATTCTTTGAAGTCCAATTTTGATTTGTTTTGAGGTCTTAAGCCCATAAGGATCTATTTGTTGGCTTAATTTTAAGCTCAAAAGTAGTGATTTTAAAAGAGAAAGACTCAGCATACACTGAGTGATATCAGCCCTTTTCATAAGCAAATTTAATGGCTTATTTGTGTTTCAAAATGTTTTCACTTTGCTGCTTATTGAAGTTTATTGTATAAGGTTTTTAGTGGAATAAGCCATTTTATCATAAGGATCTGTTTAAGAGCTTAAAAATAAGCTCAAAAGTGCCCTTGTGGGCTGTTTGGATAGCAGTTTGGACCCAAGAGCTTATTTGCTTTTCAGAGCTTTTGGGCTTATTGAATTTGTTTACATTGTGCTTAATCTTGCTTATTAGGATAACTTTTAAGTCTTTTTAGCTTAGTTAGCTTATTTAGAGCTTATTAGCTTTTAACTTAATTTTTTTTAAGTATTTAAGCTTTTAGAGTATTTATGTCATTTTAAGCTCAGTTAGCTTATTTTCTTAGCCAAAATTTTATTCCTTAATGCTTATTAGGTGTAGTGTAGCATCTTTCTTAGCTTATTTCATTTGTTTCTTTGCTTATTTATGCTTATAATAGCTTGACAGTTTAGCATTTAGCCTTTTAGTGTAAATTAAGCATTCTGTCACCCTTTTGAGCTTATTTATGAGCTTATTTTCAAGTTTTAAAATTTTCGTCTTCATTAAAGTAGGTTGTTTACAGCTTATTTATAAGCTGTGAAAAAAAAGTAAAAAAAAAGCAAAAAGGGGGAGGTGGAAGTCCAAGGTGAGCAGGGCTCGAACCTTGGACCTCAACACCCTCAACCCTTTTATAACACACACTCTACCACTACGCCCTTGGGACTTTTTCGTTATAAGTCCCAAGTGGTTTGTATTTAAGGGCTTTTTAGCCTTTAAGCTTTCAGCCCGTTTTGGCTTATTTACGGCTTATTTATAAGCTGTTTGTCCAAGCTTGTATTTTTCCTAGGTTTTTCATAGCTTAAAGTATTTTCTTGTAATTTTTCAGATTTTCCCTATTTCGTTTGGTATTTTTAATTAATTTACTTCATTAAAATCGATTTTAATTCATAAAAAATTATAAAAAAGTCAAAAAAATATAGTTCTTTTTTTCAAAATTTTCTTTTATCATTTAGGACTTAGGAAAATTCGAATTGTTTTCGTAGGGTTAAAATTGTAAAATTTGATTTTTTAAAGAACGGGATTGAATCCCGTTCACGTTTTTCGTGTTTTTAAGCTTAAATCACTTTCGTTTTTGGTCTAGTTTTCTTTGTTCTTACATTTTTGTCACTTAGGATTTATAAAAAGTTAAATAATCATTTTAGGATTAAATTTTGATAATTTAGTTTTTTAAGTCGCGTTTTTACGTCCCGTTTACCTGTTTAATTTCGTAATTGCTTTCTTTTTTAGTGTAGCTTGCCTTTTACTTATTTTTCCCGTAGTTTTAGAAATCAAATCCAATCCAATCTTTTTTTCATTCAAACATCAAATGTCAAACCGACTTTCGACTTTCAAATTTGCATTCCTCGTCGGGAAAACGACCCGGGAATCACATACTTCCGGTTTATTCATTGATTTTATTGATATTATCCTATTATATATTTATAATATATATATAGTAAGAAATCTGTAAATCACTCACAATCTCTCTTTCTATTTTTCAGCTCACTAAATCTCTCATTTATTTTTCTCACCAATTCAGACAGTTTTGTACAATGTTCCATCAATTCCATTTGTTTCATGTTGTCCTCCCTACTTCCAAGTGTGTTAACTCTTAAGAGAGGTGGATCATTGGACTGTTTAGATGCAGCCTCAAACCTAGTTTAAGCTTCTGCACCCCCAATATGGTATCTTGGCACCTGGGACCACTACCTGAATCAGTTCCCTGAGGAAAAGATTCATTAAGTGTTGCCATGGATTGGGTCCTATTTATGTTACCATTGTCCTGCTCTGCTTCTAAGCTAGAAGCAGTAGTGGCAGCCCTTTCCATTCTATCTTCCCACTCCTTATAGACAGTCTCATCTGCAACAAGGTGAATAGGTCCACTAGACTGAGATATCTCAGTGGTCCTTTTGGCTTTCCTAGGTTTTTGAGTCTTTTGAAGTTGATATGATTATAAAACAGTGATTGGTTCTTCATTAGAGAGTTGAGCAGATGTAAATGTGTGTTGGGGATCAGTGGGTTGTCCTGACCCTTCATCCACTTCTGCTGAATGTTACATTTCCTTTCATCCAATCTTAATTAACCTCCCCTCAAACAATGCTTTAGAGATTAAGTAATCCAATGCTAGCAATCAAAAAAGTAAACCTGCTAATATCAAAAGCCTTTATGAGAAGATCTGCAACATTGTGGTCTGTGTGAATCTTGATCATTTGAACCAGCTTCTTCTCATAAGAATCTCTGATGAAATGATGCCTTATTTTAATGTGCTTGGTTTTAGAATGAAACACTGGATTCTTCACAATACAAATGGTGCTTTCATTATCAATGTGAATCTTGGTGTTCATGAAGTTGAACCCATAATCAAGCATTTGATTTTGGATCCATAACACCTGCCCACAACAATTAGCAGCAGCAACGTACTCTACTTTAGTAGTAGAATTAGAAACTATAGTCTGCTTCTTACATTGCCATGAAATCAACCTTTTGCCAAGAAATTGACAACCTCCTATTGTGGATTTCCTGTCAAGGCTAGCTCTATCATAATCACTATCAGAGAAAGCTTCTAAGTCAAATGGTGAATCCCTAGGATACCAAAGGCCTAATTTAGGCTGTCTTTTTAAGTATCTAAAGATCCTCTTCACTGCAACATTGGGTTTGTTTTCAAGGAAGTTTATGTGCAGATTCTCCTCTACCTTCCTAGTTCTAGTGTTAAATACCCTAAAAGCCTTGCTATTTATAGAGTATCCAACCAAGAACCCCTCATCAGCCTTCCTATCAATTTAGCCTAGGGGATCTAAGGTATTAAGAATAGTCACAGGACACCCAAAAGGTCTTATAAAGCTTATACTAGGTGGTCTACCAAGTAATAGTTCATAAGGTGTCTTGTTGTGAGGCTTGGTCACTAGAACCCTATTTTAAACATAACAAGTAGTATTAACTGCTTCAGCCCAAAATGTAGTAGGTAATAATGAATCTGCTAGCATAGTCTTAGCTGCCTCTATTAGTGTCCTATTATTTCTTTCAGCAACTCTATTTTGTTGTGGAGTTCTGGCAACATTAAACTCCCTCTTAATCCCTTTCATCCCACATAACTGATTCATGTCATTATTTTTAAACTCAGATCCATTGTCACATCTAATGATTTTAACCTTATGATTTATATGGTTTTCTATGCCAGTTATAAAAGTTTTAAGGATCCCACTAGTCTCATCCTTAGTGGCCAAAAAGAAAACCCAACTAAACCTACTATAGTCATCAGTGACAACAAGGCAATATATCATGTGATTGATACTCCTTATAAATGTTGGCCCAAATAAGTCCATATGCAACATTTATAAGGGATGGCTGATAGAGCTTTCAAGCTTGGTCTTACAAGAGGCTTTGTGTTGCTTTCCCTTCTGACAAGCAACACAAGAATGGCCATTTTCAAAAAGCTTTAAAGGCAAGCCTCTAACAAGGTTTCCCCTCACAAGTTTGTTCATAGTTTTAAAGTTTATATGACCAAGCCTCTTATGCCATAAATTATACTAATCTATTGTAGCCTTTGCAATTAAACAAGTCAAACCTCCGGAAGGAACAACATTCTTTAGATCAAAACTGTACATGTTGTTCTGTCTGGGAACTTTAAGCAACACTTGAGTTTCATCAAGTAGCTTAATGTCAGGAGATAGAACAAGACATTCAGTCTCAGTGAAAAGAACACTGTTTTTCTTGTCACACATTTGTACGACAGAGAAAAGATTAAACTTAAGTTCCTTTACAAAGTATACATCTTCAAAGTCTAATTTCCTAGTCCTAATTTTATCTTTTCCAGTAATTTTACCTCCTTTAGTACTTCCTGTAAATGCAACAAATCCACCATCAATGTCTTGATAATTTGTAAGGTAGGACTTGTTCCCAGTCATATGCCTAAAGCATCCACTATCAAAAATCCCTTGATCCTCTAAAGCATATTGTGGATTACCCTACACTCAAAATAAGAGAATTAGTTTCTCTTGGGGACCCAAGCCATGACTGACTTGAGTATGCCTTGAGGATCAACATAGTCAAATCTTTTAGGCATGTATGATCCACTATCTTTGGAGATATGGTCAATTACTTTTCCTGTTGGTCTCCAAATCCAGCATGCTGAGGACTTAATAGCATTTTCCCTTTTTCCCTCAGTAGTACTAACTACTACTTCTGGCCCAGCAATAGTTACATTATTAACCTTAGCAGTATAAACTTTTTTATTAAAATTATTGATTTTAGCTGCTGATTTTGGTTAAAAGTCCTTCTCAATGGTGAATGTGCTTTAAAATAAGAATATTTTGTGGGTGATGCAGCATTCACTTTTTGTTTAAGTGCAGTAGAATTAACATGCCTGGCAGTACTAATTGATGCTGCTGCTCTTGGAAAGCTTTGCTTAGCAGCATTAACTGGCACTAGTCCAGACTTTGTTGCAACTGCTATTCAAACAAAAATTCTTTTAGGATGTGGGTGAGTCAATTTGTTTTGGTGATTCAGCCTCTGAGCATTGTTCCATATTGTTCTAACTTTCCTTTGACCAATAACCCTTCCCATATTATTCAACACAGATTTTCCACCTATTTTATTCTCATAAAAGTTACAGTCCTTGATTAAATGGTTAAGACTTTCACATACAAAACAAGCTTTCTTATTGAACTTAAAACCATCCCCTAGTTTCTGAGTCATTATTCCATTCTTATTTTTTTATCAACCCTAGGACTCTGACTTTTCCTAAGGTTTTTAGCTTGCCTATATGTGTGTTGTTCAATAACAGATTTCCTAGTATTTTCATCTGATTTAACAAAATTGATTTTAGCATAACTAGGTTTATTCTGTTCAAATGAAGGTCTAATCACACAATCATCATCACTATCAGACTCCCACTCTTCAATGATAGGAGCACTAGGCCTAACATCTTTAGGTTATTCCAAACTATCCTTACTAGACTTAGATGCAGTTGATTCAATTCTAGACACACTAGAGATAGTTTCACTCACATTAGTCTTATAGATAGAATCATCTAATCCAGCAAAGGATAAGTCAGGTCTTGAGGGCATGTAGTTCCAAGTGCAAGGAGGAGGAACTACATGATATCCCTCAACCTTCTTAAACCTATCATTTACTTGATTATTTTCCTCTTCAATCTCATTTACACTACTATCAGATGTACTTTTAAACACTTCACTTTTATTCAGATGACAATCATGCAATTCATTTTCATTTATTTGACTGCTAAAACCAACACGAGACTTGTTATTAACACTTATTTGACTGTTTATTAGTTTAGTTAGCTTCATAGATGATGTTTCAAACTTTTCTAATTTTAGTTTTAAATCATCATTTTCTCTTAAAGCCTCTGCTAACTAATTTTTAAGCTTTGTTATAGAATTATCTCTTACCTTAACATCATATTTAAAAAATGCAATGTCTTCCTCATAAACTGCTTCATTTTTTTATGAATAACAATTCTAGCTTCTAATTATTCTAAGCCTAATTGATAAGCTATTATTTCTAGATTAGCTTTACTTAGAACTTCACGTTGTTGATCAAACTATTTTTGAAGAGATTGATAAGATTCTAAACATTCTTTAGAGCAATTTTGTACCTCAGTATTTAAGCTTGATGAACTGGATGAACCTGAAGACAAATGGGCCATTAGAGAAAAGTTTGTGGGTCCTTCTTTAGCTTGATAGCTCCAATCATAACCACATATCCCATCTTGAACAACTAAGGTATTTGCAGGAGTCTCTAATGGTATAATCCTTCTTGGTGCATCTCCATTTTTATTCCCTTGATTCCTTGGTACCCTGCATTCTCTAGCAAAGTGACCTCTCCTGTGGCAGTTGTAACATTCAACCTTTGTCTTATCAAAGCCAACAGTTTCTTTGCCATTGAAATTCAGATTCCTTCCTGTCTTTTTTAAGAATCTCTTCACCCTCACGGTAATATTGTTCCAAGCTGATGGTAGAGTTCTTAGCAACTTAAGACTTGCATCTTCTTAGGAGATAACTTCACCATGAATTTCCAATTGGCTGATGAGTTTCTGAAACCTATCATAGGTTTTATCTAGTCCTTCAGATCTTGATGCAGTAAAATTCTCATATTGCTGCTTCAGAATAGTTTTCTGCATTTTCTTTGATTTTTTGTTGCCTCAAAACCTGGCCTTGATTGCTTCCCATAAGGTGTTTGCATCCTTAATTCCATAAAACTTCAATAGGTGCTCATCAGGAATGGCCAACAACAGAGTGCTTTTTGCTTTTAATTCATTCTTACTTGCTAGCTTTTGTTCAGCAGTTTTAGGAGGAATGTGACCTTCAGTACTAGCTGATGCAATAGCAGGTGCATCACCATTCATAATAACCTCCCAAAGAGCATAATCAATGTGAGTAAGATATTGCTCTATTCTCATGCTCCATAGATCATAGTCTCCTGTTTTGAGTATAGGAAGTTTTAGTGTAGACACTGTTTGGGTAGTTTTTGACTGTGATTCCATCTTCTCTTTGATTATGAGATCTTGTGTAGATATAGTGTTCTTCTTATTTAGAGTTTCTCAACAAGCTCTGATACCACTTGTTGATCCCTTATTGACAGATCTTACTTAGCTTGTTAAAGCTTAGTTATATTGGATAGATCCAAGACAACTATAGTAGAAACTAAGATTGAGAATATCACAAACTATGTGGAATATAGTTTTCAATACTAAAAAGAACAATGAAACAGTAAAACAAGATCTTTACTAAACTTTCAATATATTGAATACTATTTTGAATTACAAAATAGCTATGAATACTAAATATGATTGCTATGCAAACTATGAATACTAATATGAAAACTGATATCTAGATCTATGCCTTAGAGTTCCTTTTATACACCAAGGAAACCCTAATGGGCTTAAAAAATGCATCAAGTGATCATGCATATCTATTCCTAATATAACTCATGCATATCACTTTAGCAGTACTAACTATATAACAAACAATACTAACTAACAGTACTAATAAACTGGCAGTACTAACAATTTGTACTGGCAGTACTAACTAAGCTTGACAGTACTAAGTCTTCTCATGGCAGTACTAAGTTAAACCAGCAGCACAAAGTTGTAGAAGCCCTTAATTCCTAACAATGTAGTTAGTTAATATCATAACATATTTTTGGTGTATTCTTAGAAATTTACCAATTAAACATGTTACTCCATTTAAGTCCATAGTACTCATTATTATGGTATACCAAGCCATGTTCTAAAGTCCATTACATCACTGACACACTCATAATTTTATGGAATTTTTAATAAACGTTTGGAAACGGAATAGGCTTAATTCTCACAATTTGACATTAAGGGTTATTTGTGCGTGAAGTCATGAAACTAGTAATTTTTACAAAAGTATGCTTAAAAAATTTAAATTTGGCATAATTTAAGCATATTGCATATTATTTGTAAAAAGAAGGATAAGTAGGCGTTCTAATTCTCCACCCCCCACTTAAATTATACAACGTCCTCGTTGTATAGATAAAATAATCAAAGAATATGGGAAATAGAATTAGAACGAGGAACTCCCCTGCTATTTTGATCTAGTTGATTCTCCAATTTGAGTTCTTGAGCAAAAGTATGTTGAAGAGTCGTCAGAATGCATGTAAGAGTTCAAAACACGTCTTTTTCTAGACTATACCATAACCAATTCGTCGATTTTGTTACAGCAAGGTCCTGCATAAAAGTTTAGAACATAAAACATGCAATTCCTATCTCAGTTTTACAATGGTTACAATGCTAAAAAATAAACATACATACTGTACAGGTAGTCAATACGCCGTATCCCAAACCCAAGGATACGCTGTATTGCATACTATAAAAACAAATGTTTTAAAGTTTGTAGGAATTTAAATGCAAAAATTAAAGACTGATAACGTCCATACATGTTCATACGCCGTATCCATAGGGGTTTGATACGCCGTACAGAATGTCTGGGAAGACAGACTCATCAAACAATTTAAAATAAAAAAAGTGAATTGATGTTGAATCAATAAAGATCTTACGGTGATGTGCTTGAAAGAAAATCAAACCCAATTGAAGGGTGAGATCAGATATTTAGGGTCCGTTTGGTTTGTAGATGGGTTTAAGATTATGATTTGGATTTAAATTTGAATTAGGATTTGAATTTAGATTTAATGTAGGAGAGAGAAAATATATTAGTTTATAAGTAAATTATTTTTATAAATTTAAAATATATTTTTTAGTAATTTAAAATAAGAGAGAAAATGAAAAAGAGATTTGTGTGTGAGAGAGAAAGAGAGAGGCAAAAAAAATAAAACGTGAGTGAAAGAGAAACTCAAACCCCTAAAAACCCACCCCTTACCCCTAAACCCGCAACCGCGCAAACCACCCCTCAACCACAAAACACCCCCGTAGACCCCCCGTCATCCCCCACTACCCACGCCCCACACCACCCATTATGTTAGCACCCGCCCCCAATACCCCCCAACCCCAACCAACACCTCCCCCCATCAAATATACTAGCTTTTGTGTAACCCCTTATTTAAGGGTGTGAAAACCAAATCCTAAACCTCATGCACCAACCAAACAATTGTCTAATATATTTTCAAGCTAAAACCTATCCCAAAGTGGTAAACCAAACGGACCCTTAATATATTCTCAACCTTTCATTGTTAAATCAAAACAAATAAACCTACTTTCCATTTTATGTTTTTTAAATAAAACACCTTTCAAACATTTTTTAGACCATAAATCATCAAACGACATAAAAATATATCATTAGGACAAGAACTTCTTTATCTTTCAATAGCCGTAAATTTCGATATACTCTTAAAAAACTTAAATGTCGTGCTTTTTTTTCTTGTGTTCAAATTCCGCCCTAAAAATTGTTTTTATTTGTTATTTTGAAAATCACTAGTGATCTCACAAATCACATGTGATTGCAAAAATCATATGTGATTTTCAAAATAACAAAAAATTTTTTTTTTTTTTAAAAAATGTGATATTGTGCATATCACATGAGATTTTATATATCACATGCGATTTTACAAATCACATGCGATCTTTCAAGCGAAAATTTCAACACTAAAAAAAACTCGAAAAAAGTTCTTCAAAACTATATAAAAGTGTCTATTTTATAAAAAGTTGATTTAATCGTTATCGTGATGGTATGATTTATTTTCCGTAACGACTAATTGTTTATGCGATGTTTAATTTTTAAAGTGAAAAATGAAAGCACATGAAAAAAAAGTGATTCGGAGCATTATTTTGATATCCCTATTGAACTTTTTGATCCAATTGAATATGACAACTAATAAAATTGCACAAGTTTACATATGAAATCTTTATCGAATGTAATACATTTTCTTTCATCGACCCGTTTGTACATTTGGATGGGAATGACATGTTTTCTACGTACAGACACTAAAATTAGCACTACAAAACAAGAGCAACACCAAGCAATTAAACCATATGATCGTTAGACGAGTTACCAGGTGCTGCAATTGGAACATCACTAATTTGGGGACGTTCAAGCAAACTATTGCGACAGTTTGGAACAAGAAGAATGTGAAACAAACCACTTGTCTATGCATCCAACATGAAACTCATGGCGACAGTGTGGCAACACACGAACATTTTGTCCATCAACAAAATCATCTAGGCATATGGTGCACTCAGTAACCAAAATCTTGACTTCGGATCCTAGCACTCGTGTAGAAATCTTACTAACAACCGACTTTTTAAGACCAAAAGAGACTTGAGACTGTGGTGAGGATGCAGTTGTAAACCTTCGTTGCATAACATAACGTATCACTTGAAAAATTCCAAAAGATACGATTAAGCCACACAATAAGACCATCCACATTATATTAATTATGAGACTCATCTCCTTGGTGTTAGAAATATTCGTTTCATTGTGGTATGCAGAAGGAGCCAATGAGCCAACGAGAAGACTACGGTGGTGTAAGTGCCATTAGTTTTTTTACTACGCTTTGTTCTTTAAAAATAAGAAGAAAGGTTATAGAAAGATTGTTTTGTTTTGAAATGAGCTCCTACATATATAGTGTTGGGAGTTATAAAAAAAGATGCATAATATCTTTAGATGGTTACGAATCTTGGTACCAAATCGAGTGGAGATTTCACTTTTCCAACCAGATTGCAAGCTTTGTTTTCAACCTTTATTGTTTGGGGGAATTACATATATATCCTTAATTTGCAGAGAAATTACATATATCTTTCCAATAACTAACTAATTTTTACCATATATCCCTCATTTTGTTTCAAAATTACGTATATATCCCTCTTTTTTTTTAAATTCTCAAAAATTTCTAAAAAAAATTCACAATATTGTGTATGTTGATGCATAAAAAAGTTATGAAAGAAGTTTTCCTAAAAGTGGATAGTTTTGCCGAAAAATATTATGAAAAAAACGTTTGTGCATTAAATCTTTTTTTGTGCATCATCAAAAAAATCGTTTTTGTACCCAACTTCTTTTGACTTTTTACATCAAAATTTTATTGCACATCATACTATAACAAGTTAAAAATTTTAGGCATTAATAAATTTTTGTACATCATAATTTCGTTTTGTGTGCATAAAAAAAATATAAAAACTCAAAATTAGAAAAACTTCCTTTACAAAAATTTTATTGATTCACAAAATTTTATACTACTTGTTATATGCTATGATGCGCAATAATATTTAGATGAAAAAAATAAAAAGAAGTTTGGTACGAAAACAAATTTTTAATGCACAAAAAATAATTTAATGTACAAACATTTTTTTAACAATTTGTTTTGGCAAAACTATCAACTTTTAGAAAAACTTCCTTCACAACTTTTTTATGCACTAACAATACGATCATTGTAGAATTTTCAAAAAATTTTTCAGATATTTTTTTAAAAAGATGAATATATATGTAATTTTGAAGCAAAAGATGGACATATATGTAATTTTTAAGTTTGTTTGGATATATATGTAATTTATTTGCAAAATAGGGATATATATGTAATTCTCCCTTATTGTTTAAGGTTAAACTCATTTTTTGTTGTGCAAGACCCATAAAGATTTCACTCTAACAAATTAAGTATTCTATTTGTTATATGACATTTTAAATTTGGTTTGATTTTGATTTTTTTTTAATTTTTTTTAATTATCTTTCTATTAAAAAGCTTGTGTCCCAATGATACTTCATATTGTGTGAGAAGCTCTCCAATCAAATGGTGTAAGTTCAAGTCCGACGTATGAGATAATTTGTGGTATAAATAAAAAAGGTGATATGTACACCACTAAAAGTGATGCACACACCATTAATCCTGCATCTGAGCGTGTTTATCATTGATGTAATTTAATAATGTGCACACTCACTTAAAAAGTGATATATACACTGACTAAACAAGAATCATAAGATATTGCAGGTAATAGACGACCATGGAGCATTGGAGTTTTGATATCCACTCATCCACGCAACCAATTTTTATGCTGACGTATTGTGAATCTTAATAACGACAGTAACCATTTACTTCGAGCAAATGGGTAAAAAATAGTTCCTCCTTTTATGTTTCGTTTATTTTTCGACAATTTGGTAAAGACCATTATAAGATAACAACTGTTGGATTATGCCCACGTAAAATAATATATGTCCGGGAAATTTATTACTAAGCCCTACGGGGACGTCACGAGAAAGAGTCAAGCGCGTTAATACGTAAAACAATATAGTAAATATATTAAATGTGTAATATATTTAGTGATAGAAGCTTAAACGACGAAATAATTATACTTTCCCCCGTCCCTAAATAAGTGTCAACTATTGACTTTCGAAGTCAATCTTCTTTAACAATGACCTTAAATTATTTTGTTTGTGTTATATAATATTTGATGAAAATTATACCAATGAAAATACATCCAAAATATAATCCATTCATATATTTTGCATCAAGTATTATATAACACAAACAAAATAATTTAAGGTCAAAGCTAAAGAAGATTGACTTCTGAAAAGTCAATAGTGGACACTTATTTAGAGACGGAGGGAGTAAATATTTAATGGGAGTTATATTAGTCAGGGTGTTGGTCACTTTTCTTTCAAAGTAATCTAACCCCTTTTGTTTTGTTTTTATTTCTCTCTCTAAACTCTCTTCTCTCTCTCTAAAACTACACGTCTCATTTCCTTTCTTTCTAGTGATTGTGTTATGGAATTGATAAGGCTAACATGAAAAAAATTGGCTTCGCGTTTGTCAGTTTGTGAGACGAGGTGGAAAAGAAGAATAATATATCAGATTTTAACCTTAAAATGGCATGAAAGAATTAAGATGCATTATAAATTTCAGTATTAATTTGGAATACTGAATTATGTCTTTTTTGATTATCTACATTTGTACCAAAATCAGACTTTATGCATACTGTTGGGTTTTTTACAACTATTAACCATTAAAGATCACGAGTACGCAACGGAATAAATAAAACACGTATAGAATATGCAATTAACATAAGGATCAAGAACGCGTACCTTTTAGCAATTAACGAACACCGTTCTTGAATATACGCTTGTGTATAAATCGAATACCACGCAGACTAAATAAGTTACCAAAGTAGATAACCTCTATGGTGTGCATACACTACACGTCACCGAGATACGCTAGGATGCTTGCTTCACGATTAAACAACTCAACACAACGTTCTTGTTTTAAATCTATCATCACATGACCGAATCCCGCATGGGATTATAATAATCGATCGCTAGAAAGAAAAGAGATTGAGAGCAAAGTTGTTGTATTAATTTTGCATGCATGATAATTCATGCATGACATAATGCATCGTATGAAACAAAACCCTTTTAGGATTTTATACATCTAGCCGACTAATCAAAACAAAGGAGAAAAACAAATTGATATTTGTTTAAGGTTATGTTTTTCTAGTCGTATGACTTTTTGGTTTTTCAAACTCTCTCATCCACGATAGAATGAGACAAGTAGAGTATATATATACTTAAAAACTTGTTCTCCAAGTCATACTCAAACACCTCCTTTTGTTTGTTAGAAACGATACGCAGACCCCTTCATTTTTTCTTGTTGCGACCAATTAATTATTTTGTGAAACATATTAATATAATTAATATATGATTAATATATTAATTACATTAATAAACGTATCCTCTGTGTAAACGTGTGTGCCCCCATAGGCTCACGTAATTTCCCGGACATATATTATTTGATATATGTACATATCCCAACAGCTCCCACTTGGACATGTCTCAAATAATATAATAGCATTGGTAAGCGTCTAGCAACACGCCATGATCCAGAATACTGTGTGTTATCTTTCTTAACAGTCATTAGTTAAATGTTTTAGTATTTACAATCCCTTTGTTTCTTGATACGTGTTAAAAAATGGATATGGACATTGTCATTCCATTATTTTAACGCATTCTGTTTCTCGTATAATGTTAATCTAGATTACAAAAATCATTGATGGACATATCTACCTGAGTTTTAGGTGCGGCCCATCATACATTCTGATTAACCCTACGAGGGCCCAGTGGCATCATACTTCAACTATTGAAGGAACAAATTCTTTATTGACTACAAGTGTCAAGTCACCATGCTTCACAATCACTTCTGAAATAGTCCTTATTAGCTACCTTATTCAGGATAACTTAAACTAGATCAAGAAGAATTATTCACACATGCAAGACCTACTTGCATCTCAAGTCTAAGGATTTAGTAAATTAAAATCACTTACAAGATTTACTTAATGACGCCGATCCATAAAGTAATAATCTTGTTAGTTGGGGAAATCCAATATTCATCTTATGAATATCATGTGAGTTTGGTGGACTTATCCTTAATATCACCAATATCAAATATCTCCAATATCACCAATCACTCAGAATTGTCTTAGTTTAACACTATTCCTATATTGTTAATCGACAAACGATTTAATTTAGATAATTACATTTTATTATTCGATGGATTTAAACATGCAAATATAGGACACAATTTATATTAAATATAACCTATATACCTCGTATCATTATCATTAATAAAATTGTCTAAACATCCCTTATCCAAATACTAAATAGATCAAATGCATGATAATTCTAGTTGACAAATCATGCCTCAAGATACGACAATCGTACTTGTTGACAAGGCTTAGATTTCATAATTTCAACTAGATTTGATCTTTAGGAATTTTGAGAATACTTATTTCAAGAATTCAATAAGTGAAGTTCTTGAATATGTATGATGATTGTTTGTTCATATATATTCAAATATCTCGACACATTATATCTCATAAGGTGTGTAACATCAACTATTGACACAATCATCTTCACAGCTTCAAAACTGTTAAAGCCTTCTTGGTTCTTTAATGTATAATGCCCAACTTGCTCTCAGTTCAGAGCAACAATAGTCCACAGGGTCATCATCAAAATGAAATCATACCATAACTAGTATTGAGTGTCATCTCAATTAGATTTAGCATCCGTGTACATAAACATCCCCATGCCTTTAAAATCCGTAAACGATGAATATTCTCTTAATAATGTTTGGCACCTCATGAACTCCAAGTTTATTAGTTCATTCTTATTGCACAACAAATTGTTGCAATATATATCCTTAGAATTTTATTACTCTGGACAAATCCATAATCTAAAAAGAATTCTAATTCCAAACATATTCCATTAAAATATTCAATTTTCTAATTATCTAATAACTTTCAACCAAATACCAATGTTGTCAAATCATCTTGCATTCATGCATGATACAACTATTTATCTACACAATATGATATACATAATGAATCTTTTAGTCCAACTTAAGATTTTATTCATGTTCTATCTTATCAAAAGATATGTATCCATTGAGACTTTCTAAATGGTATGTCAAATTATGTTAGATTTATATACCGCATATGTTTATAGCAATAAACATATATTTCAATCGCTTTGACCTATCTCTATAGATTTTGATTCCAAGAATAAATGTTGCTTCCCCTAAATCTTTCATAGCGAAACACTTACCAAGATAATCCTTTACACTTCTTGTAAATTGGAATGTGATTTCCCATGATCATATGTCATCGACATATAAGAAGAGAATGAAACATTACACCGACTAGCCTTTTGAAAAACAAACAAAAATGCTCAACCAGAATATTGAGAAAATCTAAACCTTATGAATTCCTCATCAAACATATATTCCAGCTTCTTGATGATTGCTTAAGACCATAAATGAATCTTTAAAGCTTGCATACTTTTCTGGGATGTTTAGGATCAACAAAACCTTCAGGTTGTACCATATAAATGTCTTCATCAAGATGACCATTTAAGAAGGCAGTTTTGACATCCATTTGCTATATCTCATAATCATAGAATGCCGCTATAGATATGAAAATCCTAATAGCCCTAATGTCTGCGACGGGTGAGAACGTTTCTTTATAATCAACCCCGTAGAGTTGAGTATAACCCTTTGCTACAAGACGAGCTTTATAGGTGTGTACATTGCCATCCATGTCAGTCTTTATCTTAAAAAGCCACTTACTCCCTACAGTCTTACAATTAGGAGGAAGATCGACCAAGACCCATACCATATTATCTATCATGGATTGCATTTCCGCATTCATAGCATCGATCCACTTGTCAAACTCTGGATCTAACATAGCAGCTTTATAGCTAGTAGGTTCATTAAGATCCCCTAGACTATGCTCCTCCACCTCTACATTTAGACATAAGCGTTCTGGAGCTCGATGTGTCCTTTCGGATCTACGAATCGGAATCACTTCCTCTTGAGGTGGTTTGAAACCTTCAACCTCCATAGGAATTTTGCTAGTGATTTCAGAAGGTGATGTATCTTCATCTTGAATTTCTTCAAGACCTTCGGCCCTCCCACTGACTTCTTGAGTTATGAGATTTTTCTCAAAGAACTCAGCATACCTCGCAACAACTATTTTGTTTTCAGGTGGGAAGTAAAAATAGTAACCCATTGTTTTTCCTTGGTTAACCTAAAAGATACACTTAACAGATCTTTGTTGGAGTTTGTCAGGCGTATCCCGCTTCACAAGCGCCTCACATCCCCATACCTTTAAGTAAGACAAGTTTGGAACTTTTCCATACCATAATTCATATGGAGTCTTATCAACCTTCTTGGTTGGAACCATATTGAGAATGCGTTTTGTAGACTCTAGAGCATAATCCCAAAAGGATAACGGCAGAGTTGTAAGATTCATCATAGATCAAACCATGTTTAACAAAGTACGATTCCTCCTTTCAGACACACCATTGTGTTGTGGTGTATATGGAGGAGTAAGCTGCTGGACAATTCCACAATTTTTAAGATAATCTTTAAACTCTTGGCTTATGTATTCGCCACCTCGATCTGATCGAAGAGCCTTGATTGTCTTTTCGAGTTGATTTTCCACTTCATTCTTAAACACCTTGAATGTTTCAAGGACTTCATGTATATGTTTAAGAAGATAAACATAACCATAACGACTATAATCATCCGTGAATGTAATGAAGTAGCTAACACCTTGTCTTGACACATGTCTAAGTGGACCACACACATCAGTATGTATTATTCCAAGAAGATCAGTCGCCCTTTCGGGACGATGTGGAAACGATTTCCTTGTCATCTTGCCTGATAAACAAGATACGCATTGATCAAATGACTCATGATCTGTTGATCTTAAAAGCCCTTCTTGTTGCAGCTTTTCAATACGTTTCTTGCTTATATGAGCAAGACGGCAGTGCCACAGATAAGTAGAGTCCAAATTATGTTTGGCTCTTTTAGTGCTAACATTATAAATAGAATTATTATTTGGTACAAGATCATGCATATCAATTTCATAAATACCATTACTGGGAATAGCATTAAAATAATGAACATTGTTCTTAGAAACTGAAATTCCAAAATCCGTAAAACACTAGACAAATCCATTTTCTACCAAACGGTGAACTGAAACAACACCTCTAGTTATAGAAGGTGCATAATGACAATTGTCTAAACAAATCACTAGGCCATTAGGCAAAACTAAGTCAAAACTTCCAATAGCTTCTACTTGTGCACGAACACCATTACCCACGTACAAATAAAGTGCTCCTTGTTTCAGCTTCCTTGCTTCTCTAAACCCCTGTTTTGTAATACAAACGTGAGTACCACAACCAGTGTCATACACCCAGGATTTATTAGGGAAAGCAAATAATTCTATTGTGAAGATACCTGAAGAACTGGCAGTGCCAACTTGCTTCTTTTTCTTCAACAACTCAGCAAGATAAACAGGACAATTCCTCTTCCAATGACCCACCTCCTTGCAGTGGTGGCAGGTGTCATCCTTAGCTGGGTGCTCTTTAGCAGTAGGTTTAGGGTTTTTAGGCTTAGAGATATAACCGTGTTTATCCTTTCCCTTGCCATTAGTTTTACCCTTGTGTTGAATTTCTAGAATTATGTGTAGTTATAAGATGTATAGGTTATGTATAATGGGTATACTTGTAAAGTGTATGTTCTAGTTAGGTTCTTTTATGCAAAATTCGGCTAACATGGTAAAAATAGGTGAAGTTTTATAAACCTTTGAGTATTGCGTATAATAATGGGTATTTGTTGAAGCATAGATAAGTTTTGGTGGTTCCGTGAATGCCTAAATGTATTTTATCATGAAACGTAAACACTTTACGTAACCAAATAAAAATAAAATGTGCAAGTTAATAATTATCCTCTAAATAATCATCTAACTATTTCTTGACGTAAACCTTTAATTGTTTGATGCCCGTTTACGTTGAATGATAATTTTTAGTTTACGCGATTTAACTTAACGGTTAAAATTAAAATCAAACGCGTACGAGACTAAAAATAAATAGTGAAATAAATGACGTCATAAAATGACCTGAAAACATGAGGTGTTATAGCAACCATGTACCAACGAAGTCGGATTCATTACCACATACTCATACTCGAGCTCTAAAAGTCAATCATCTAGCATCAAAGTGTTGATCCTAAACTTTCTCAAAGATCTTCAAAGTTAAATCAAGAATCGTATTTTAAGGAGATTGTTAGCCTTATGTTCATATAAGTCAAACAAGAATGAAATAAGTATGAGTATGTCGGTCAAGAGCATAAGCTGATCAAAAAAGTCAAATCAAGATGATTCAAGTCAAGGATATGATGCAAGATGAAAGATCTCAAGAACTCAAAGTCAAAAGATGAAGGCTCAAGATCAAGATCACATAAACGACACCGAAAGAATGTTATCGGTCGTCTTAAGCATGAATGAACAGAGCCATTACAAACAAGAAAACACAAAGACACGACCAAAGAAGGAAAGAGCTCAAACGTCATATCTTCAACATTGGGGAAGATAAAGTCAACTCAAGATAACCTCCATCAAGAACGTCAACATTGGGGAGATCAAAGAAGACCTCAACATTGGGGGAGATTGTTAGCCTTAATCTTATATAAGTCGAACAAGAATGTTATCGGTCTTATTAATCGTAATTAGTCTTGTTAAGTAATAGGCTAGTCGGGATTAACGGGCTTAGATTGACTTTTTATATATAAAATTATAAAATTTTGAAAATATATGCTTGATTTTCCCGATTTAGCCGGGTTTTTTTATTTGTCTGATTAATCCCCGATGTGGCCGATCTTTATGCGTAACTGAGTTGACCGATTATCCTATTTTATCCGATTTGGCTGATTTATACCCGATTTGGCCGTTTTTATCCAATTAATCGGTATGTTGACCGATTTTTGACCAAAACAATTAATAAGGTTGATTAGTGAAAATCAAGGTGGTTAATCCCCGCCTAGCACCGATTAATTGGCCGCCTAGGCCGATTTTTGCAACACTGATTTTATATAAGTCAATCAAGAATGTTATCGGTCTTATTAGTCAAAGTTAGTCTTGTTATGTAATAGGCTAGTCGAGTTTAACGGGCTTGGACATTAAGATAATATTGTCCATGTTTTGGGCTCAAAGCCCAAGATAAGCCAAGTCAGACCCAAGTAGTAAGCCCATACGCCATCTAGTAGGCTAAGGGTATAAATAAGGCCATCTACACACATGGAGATGGTGTTAGTTACATTTGCTTCATTGTGTGTGTGTGTGTGTGTGTGTGTCTAATCATCTACCACTCCTCTTTCTTTCTAATCTAATCTTCCAACCTTTCCTTTCTCTCTTTTCTAGCTTATTCTATTTGTCTTATTATTGTTGTGAAATTGGATAAATTGAGATAACAAATAATTACATCTTTAAAAATTTGATTGTTAGATTGTTCTTTGACATGCTTATATAACATGTAGTTAGAAAGTTTAAAACATGATGATGTTTGTGTTATGGCATATATAGGAAGGTGTTTTATGCATTAGTCTAAGGGATTATTGAACCTTTTATTGCAGTTTGGATATGGAAGACTCGAGGGATGATGTATTACTTGACTTCTCCAATGGAATGACTTCGCTTCGCTGAGGCGATTTTCCAAGTGAGATTGAAGAAACGGTTTGTCCTATAATTTTTTCCCTTTCTTTTGGGCGTAAAGAATGATTCTATTTTGTTTAATATAACTTCTAACATGCTGTAAAAATTCATATCAAATTATTGTTTTTCAGGTTAAAGCCTATGTAAAGACTTGCATGTTTTATACAAAGACAATACTTTAAGGCATCTTTTTAGTAATGAGCAAAACATTTGCCTAAACTTAAAATCATAATTTCATCTCCCAGTCGATTTTGTTGTTTCTTAAATTTCGTTTAAATGACATATTTAGGTGACGTACTCCATAAGATAATGACATATCTCTCCTGAAAAGGAAATTCGTATATCTAAAGATATATAACCTGTGAGCAAAGCTTGTTGGGATTTTACATCTATTTAACCAATTAAACATATCATGAGCACGCAGCGAAAAGATCAATCACGTATAGAACTTATAATTAACAAGGGATTGAAGATGTGTACCTTTTAGCAAGAAACGTTACACTGCTTTTAGCATTAAACGTTACTCGTCTTCAATATACCTGTTGTATACCCACGCAAAAAACAAACCAAGGATCAAAAGAATAATCCCTCTAAGTTTACACACAAAATACGTTCTTAGCAAACACTTGTATGTTAGTACTAGTATTTTTATACCAAACGATCACCGTAAAGACATATCAACTAAACCAAGTAACCCTTCGTGTTCCTGAGAGTCGTAACCATAAATAAACAAAAAACACCTTTGTGGGTTTTGCTCCGCTGCCTGGATCGAACCGGAGGGGAAAAAACCGAAAACCAAAAGGGTTTTGGTTCGGTCGACAGGAGAAAAAGCAAGCGATAGATTAGGGATTTTAGGGATTGAATATTATGAGCTCTCAAGGACCCTAGACCCTCCTTATATACTCTTCTTTAACTTGGTCTGCAATGCAAAGTCCACCACCTCCCTCATAAGAGGTGGTTCACCGACTATAAGGAAAGAGTGGGGAACAACTAAACTTTCCTTTTTTCCCCCGTTTTGCATATTAGATCCTTTAGACTATTAACTACTATTATTTATTCCTTGTAAACTTTAACGATATTTGTTAAACACTAATTAATATATTACATTAATATACATATTAACATGTGCGTCTCCTTAGGCTCGAATAAATTTTGAACATATATAATTTATATTTGTTCATATTCCAACAGCTCCCACTTGGACACGTGTATACATTAAAGAATAAATTGGTAGCGTCTATCAACACCCAATGCCACTAGAAATATCCGAGTGTGGTTTCATAAAAACACGGATAAATGATTTATGAATTTACAATCCATTTGTTTCTGATACTGTGTTAAAAATAGATATGGATCAATGTCATTTCATTATTTAACGATTCTATTTCTCGTATATGTAACTAATCAAGATTACCAAAAATCAATGAGACATATCAATCATGAGTTTTATGTGGTACAGGCCATAAAACACAAAACTGATTAATTCTACGAGGGGCCCAGTGGCATCATTCTTCAACTATTGAATGAACAAATTCTATATTGACTACAGGGTCAAGTCCATCATGTTTCAAATCCACTTTTGAAATAGCCCCTTATTAGTTTATTATCATATTCAGGATAACTTAGACAGATCAAGAAGATTATCCACAGATCATGACCTACTTTGCATCTCAGTCTATGATTTTTGTAAATAAAATCACTTACAAGATTTACTTAATGACGACGATCCATAAAGTAATATTCTTGTATTGGGGAAATCCAATATTCATCTTATGAATATCATGTGAGTTTTGTGGACATATCCTTAATATCTAAAATATCACCAATCACCCAAAATTGTCTTAATTTAACAATATTCCCATATTGTTAATCGACAACGGATTAATTTAGAATAATAACTACTATTATTCATGGATTTAAACATACAAATATAGGACACAATTTAAGATAAAAATAACAAAATACCAAGTATCATTATCATAAAATAAATTGTTAAAACATCCATTATCCAAATACTTAACACAGATCTACATGAAACTACTAGCTAAACGAAGTCACATGCTCCTAGCATGTTGAGTAAGCTTTCCTTTAGGTAAAGCCTTCGTAAAAGGATTAGCCAGATTGTCATATGTGTGAACTTTAAGGAATATTATTTCGCCCAGTGCAATACTCTCGCAAACATAATGATATCTCCTATGGTAGTGTCTGACGCCTTTCTGAACTCCTGGTTCGTTGGAAAAATAAAGTGCAGCTGAATTATCGTAAAACATTCTAATAGGTTTGTTTATTGTTGGTACTATACGAAGCCCTAAAATAAACTTCCTAATCCAAACAGCTTCCATTGCAGCGTCGAAGCAGGCTATGAATTACTTAGTGTAGCAGATATTGCATATTAACTTTGCTTAGAGCTTCTTCCAGTCCACATGCGGGATGCGTGGGTGGTGGAAAGGTTAAGTATAGTAGTTTTGATTGTGGGGCCTCCATTCAAAATGAAGACATATCCTGTCTGACATTTTATATCATCTTTATCATTCTCAAATCCAGCATCACAATAGCAATCAACTCGAAGTTCAGCTTCCGGATTTCCACCATAAACCAAGAACATATCTTTAGTATTTCTTAAATACTTAAGAATATTTTTCATAACAGTCTAGTGAAGTTCATCAGGATTCTGTTGAAACTGGCTTGTTATATTTTACGCGAATGCAACATCAGGTCTAGTGCATCTTACTGCATACATAATGGAACCCACAACCGAAGCATAAGGTACATTTTGCATACGCTTCACCTCTTTAGGTGTTTCGCACCTTGTTTTTTGTTCAATGTCAAAGTCTTCTTGCATGGGGATATGACCATGTTTGGAATTATCCATTTTATATCTCTTTAAGATCTTATCCATGTAAGCATTTTGACCAAGTCCAATCAATCGCTTTGACCTATCTCTGTAGATTTTTTAACTAAGAATAAATGCTGCTTCCCCTAAATCTTTCATAGCAAAACACTTTCCAAGATAATCCTTTACACTTTGTAAACTTGGAATGTGATTTCCCATGATGATTATGTCATCAACATACAGGATGAGGAATGTAACATTACTCCCACTAGCCTTTTGATATACACATGGCTCATTAAGATTTTGATCAAAACCAAACCTTTTGATTTCTTCATCAAATCTTTTATTCCAGCTTCTTGATGCTTGCTTAAGACCATAAATGGGAGTCTTAAAGCTTGCATACTTTCATGGATGATTAGGATCAACAAAACCTTCAGGTTGTACCATATAAATGTCTTCATCAAGAGTACAAAGAAATAAACCATTTAAGAAGGCAGTTTTGACATCTATTTGCCATATCTCATAATCATAGAATGCCGCTATAGATATGAGAATCCTAATAGCTCTAATGTCAGCGACGGGTGAGAATGTTTCTTCATAATCAACCCCATAGAGTTGAGTATAACCCTTTGCTACAAGACGAGCTTTATAGGTGTGTACAATACCATCCATGTCAGTCTTTTTCTTAAAAATCCACTTACTTCCAACAGTCTTATAGTCAGGAGGAAGATCGACCAGGACCCATACAATATTGTCCATCATGGATTGTATTTCCGCATTCATAGCATCGATCCACTTATTAAATTCAGAATCTAACATCGCAACTTTATAGCTAGTGGGTTCATTATGATCCCCTAGACTATGCTCCCCCGCTTCTATATTTAGACATAAACGATCTGGAGCTCGATGTGTCCTTTCGGACCTACAAACCAGAATCACTTCCTTTTGAGGTGGTTCACAAACTTCAACCTCCATAGGAATTTTGCTAGTGATTTCAAAAGGTGATGTATCTTCATCTTGAATTTCTTCAAGATCCATGGCCCTCCCACTGACTTCTTGAGTTATGAGATTTTTCTCAAAGAAATCAGCATATCTCGCAACAACTATTTTGTTTTCAAGTGGGAAGTAAAAATAGTAACCCATTGTTTTCTTTGGGTATCCTATAAAGATACACTTAACAGATCTTTGTTGGAGTTTGTCAGGCGTATCCCACTTCACAAGCGCCTCACATCCCCAGACCTTTAAGTAAGACAGATTAGGAACCATAATTCATATGGAGTCTTATCAACCTTCTTGGTTGGAACCATATTAAGAATGCGTGTTGCAGACTCTAGAGCATAATCCCAAAAGGATAATAACAGAGTTGTAAGATTCATCATTGATCAAACCATGTCTAACAAAGTACGATTTCTCCTTTAAGATACCTCATTATGTTGTGGTGTGTAAGGAGGAGTAAGCTGTTGGACAATTCCACATGCTTTAAGATAATCTTTAAACTCTTGGCTTATGTATTCGCCACCTCGATCTGATCGAAGAGCCTTGATTGTCTTCCCGAGTTGATTTTCCACTTCATTTTTAAACACTTTGAACATTTCAAAGACCTCATGTTTATGTTTAAGAAGATAAACATAACCATAACGACTATAATCATCTGTGAATGTAATGAAGTAGCTAGCACCTTGTCTTGACACATGTCTAAGTAGACCACACAATACTAAAACATCAGTATGTAATAATTCCAAGAAGATTGAGCGCCCCTTTCGGGACGATGTGGAAATGATTTCCTTGTCATCTTGCCCGATAAACAAGATACGCATTGATCAAATGACTCATCATATATTGATTTTAAAAGCCTTTCTTGTTGCAGCTTTTCAATACGTTTCTTACTTATATGAGCAAGACGGCAGTGCCATAGATAAGTAGAGTCTAAATTATGTTTGGCTCTTTTAGTGCTAACATTATAAATAGAATTAACATTTGGTACAAGATCATGCATATCAATTTCATAAATATCATTACTGGGAATAACATTAAAACAAAACACATTGTTCTTAGAAACTAAAATTCCCCCAAAATCCGTAAAATTGACTAGACCAAAATCCAATTTCTAACAAACGGTAACTAAAATAACACCTCTAAGTTAGAGAATGTGCATAAGACATTGTCTAAACAAATCACTAGGCCATTAAGCAAAACTAAGTCATAAAATCCCAATAGCTTCTACTTGTTGCAGCGAACATCATTGTCTATCTTACATAAAGAGTGCACCTTGTTTCAGTTCCTTGCTTATCTAAATCCCTGTTTTGTAATACAAAGTGATAACCAACAACCAGTGTCATACAACTCCCATGAATTAATTAGGGAAAGAAAATAATTCAATTGTGAAGATACCTAAAAACTGGCAGAGCTAACTTGCTTCTTTTTCTTCAACAACTCCAGCAAGATAGACCATGACAGTTGTCATGTTGGGACCAGCTTCTAATGACTCACCTCCTTGCAGTGGTGGCAGGTGCCATCCTTAGCTGGGTGCTCTTTAGTAGAAGGCATAGGGTTTTTAGGCTTATGGAATAAACTTTGTTTATCCGTTCCCCTTGCCATTAGCTTTATAAACCTTGCCTTTTAGCTTTAAGCGATTCATATAGGCCCTTCTGGATTTAACCACCTTAATCTTAAGTCTTTTAACAATTAACGGACTTAATGTTTATTAATTTACAATAAACATAAACATATTTAACTAAAGTAATTCTGAACGCCAACTCTTGACTTCAATAGTAATTCCAAGTTAAACAAGATTACTTCATTATTTGGGACATTCCAAGAGCACATAAACCTTTTACTTGAAGTAGTCTTTAAATCGAGATTACTTCATTATTTTGGACATTCCAAAAACATATAAACATTTTACTTGAAGTAGTCTTTATTTCATATCTTGACATATGTTCTAAATAGGATAATAAGTCCTAGTAGAATATTAGTTTCTTACCTTACGGTCAAGAGAAACATTTAATCATATTGTTCTTGTCATGTGTTGTACCTTGCACACAATAAAGATTTCTCCCACTTGTGCATGGCACAACATCATACATGTAGTCAAACAACACGACGTTCGTTTGTTTATGTGGACAATATGATAGTGTCACAGATATTAGCGTTACAAGTAGATATAGAACCACTTTGTTTAATAAGAAATAACACTTGACTATCCTTAAAAACATAAGTATCTATAGTCGGAAAATTATATATTATCTCAAGATAAACAAGAAATAATCTAGGTTACTACCAAGATAAAGAACCTTGTAGCTCCCACTGAATTCGACAGCATCACATGAATGTCTTGTTCAGAAATAATCGGGATGCTCCCACTGGATTTGACAACATTGCAAGTGTTCCATAACCAGTGAAAACAAATAGTGATCTATTTATTTCCAACTCTATTTGAAATCTAAATTAGTAACATTTACTTGGATTTCAAAAGTTCTACTATGCAGATGAGGGACTATCCATCAATGCTATTGATTAACTTGAAAATTGGGCATGCAATTTCCTCCTTAATTTGGATTAAGACAAACAACTAGATATAATATCCTAGTTTGCCTTTACCATTTTGCGGTAATAATGGTATTTTTCTAATCAAGAACTCATAAAACATCTTACATTAAGATGTTACCATTTGATAGCTTTAAGAACATATTCTCTAGTTATCCAAGTGTCTTATATGTTTCAAAGTATTTCACCACCGAATAAGGGTGATGAAATCTGTATGAAAATATAAGTCATGCAATCTACTTAACATTTAAGTATTCTATGAGTTTGATTACATTAGGACAACTTGGATGGAAACAACTTAGTTGAAAAAGGGTATTTTATTTGACGTGCCAAATATGTACGAAGACGCATGCATACATCTTCGTATCATATATTTTAATAAAAACTTTATTCTCAATTAAGTTATTATTATGGTATCACCTATTATCATCGTATTAAATACATAAATAGTGAGACCTTAAAATTGACGATTCAACGTATCTTTAAATATAAAGATTTGCTTTTTACCGCGGGAAAAGATAAAAAAATGGTTAAAAACCATTCAAACCCTAGACCATTTGTGACTTCCTAATTAGTATGCAAGGTAAGGAAACTTCAACGTAGTCAGGTATTATAGGGTAATGGTGTCTACAAGACCGAAGTCTTGATGAGTCTCCCCGAACATTACCCTTGCACCTAAGTAGTACTTTTGCAAATTACGTCATTGATAAAAAAATAAAACTTTAATTTGGAAAACACATTATGAACTATAAATAGTCCATAATAAATTTGATTTCATAATAATTAGTCATGTTTATATTTATTTTTCGAAAAACCCTTTTATTTTCTCAAAAGTCCAAACTTAAAATAAAAACAATATAAACACTAAACTAATTCACATAACAATTATTCAAAACAATCACTTAACAATTAAGTCATGCAAATATCAATTTATGATCCAAATTATCTATTAATTAAAACATGTATATATTCATATAAGGCTCCTTTGTCCTAAAAACTCCAGCCACATCCATCGACATAATCGATTGCGTAAGCCATATATGAATATATACCACATAACACATAAAACTTAAGCAACTTTTAGGCCCTATTAAGACATTGCCAAGGTCTTCCCTAGCTTTTAAAGTCGTGGATCGAAACCACATAAATTTAATGTTTATGTTTTAATTCTTGATCATCATATTTACATAAAATCTTTAACATTAACAAGATTTATATCATATATCGCTCCATGATAAATTGCATGTCTTTATCATGGATGCCGAATTAACAATTAAATATGAACATAAAACCGATCAATTAACAATTAAACGCATCAAGTTTTATCCATAAAATATCATACAACTTAGAATTCGTCTAATTAATTTTATAATCAATAAAGATTGAATCTTGATGCATTTAACTATTTTTAGGCCCCATTGATTCACTAATAAGGGTCTTCCCGAATTCATGAATCAAGGATCTTACCAGTTAAGAAAATATTTAAAATTATGTGTATTTTAATCATATTTAAAACAAATCTTTTTAACAATTAACAAGATTATAATATCTAATATCAATCCATGATAAATTTGCATGATTTTATCATGGATCCTTATTAACAATTAACAAAAACTTAAAACAATTAACAATTAATATATCAAGTTTTTATATAAATTGCATACAACCTAAATCTCATCTAGTTAATTTTATTAACCTTCAAGATCATATCTTTTTAACAAAAAAAAACGCCCAACGGGGCATTAAAATTAATTATGAAACTCTAATTTTGTCCAACTTAATTTCTTGTAATTAAAGATTCTACACGATGGCTCGTGATGCCACTGTTGGGTTTTATAACCTAATTAACAATTAATTAACACGAGTACGCAGCGGAATAAATGATCACGTGTAGAACACAATAATTAACAAGATAGAAAACATGTACCTTTTAGCACGAAACGATACACCGTTATAGGTAACCGTAAACACCGTCTTCTTTATACGCGTGTGTATAATACAACGCGTGAAACCACGAAGAATCAAAGATATGAATCCTCTAAGCTTCCACACACTATACGTTCTTAGCAAACGACGAGGTATGCTAGTACTAGTAGTGTATAACAAACGATCTTCTTCGTCTCTTGAATCTATCAACTTACGAACAAGAATCACCAAAAGGTGATGATCGAATACCAAAACGAAATCCTAAAGGTGTTCGTTTGGTTGGTTTGATCGGAGTGAAGAATAACAAAAGCCAAATGGCTTTTCTTGCCAGTCGATTATTAGGAAAGCACAAGTAGGGAATTGTGATATTAATTATCTCAAGTGTCCCACATATAATGAGACCCTATACCCCTATATATATGCCTAGACTCCCAATCCTTGTAGGATCTCTCTTCCAGCCGACTAGGGAAAGAAAAAAAGGGTAAACCAAACCCTTTATTCTTTGGTTATTCTTTATTAGTCCCTCACGTTTAACCTTTAAACGTTTAACCTTTAAACGTTTAACTAATTATTAATACTCATCAACATTTAACGATCGTTCGTTATTCACTTAATATATTTTCTCGTCATTTTACATATAAACGTGTGCGTCCCCTTAGGCTCGAAAATATTTCCGGACATATATTAATTCATATATGGTCATAATCCAACAATAATATCTATAAATAAAACAAAATTAGAAACTTAAAAGTTTTGATCTTTGTGCAGGAACTCATACCATAGGCCGAGCACATTGTACTTCCTTTGCTAATAGACTATACACCTTCAGT
>BQNB010016930.1:3090-22451 GCA_026074375.1 Tanacetum coccineum | reverse complement strand
TCTACCTTGTGTATTTTATCCTTTTGTGGAATTTGACCTTTTGCCTTGGTCAAGGGCATTCGGTCAGAATCTGTATTAGTGTTGCTATATAAGTGTACGCTATCAGCGAATCAGGCTTCCCCACAGCCGTTGATCATCCTTCAAATGGTTTATCTCTAAACCTTAATGTACCCTACAATAGAAGGCATCCCACAACTTCACCAAGTAAGTCCATACACTTAGCCACAAGCGTTACACACAGTAACTCCCACACACTACAAAGATGGTATGTTTAAGTGTTACACGAGCTTTATGATCTCAATCATACCATTGGGTCCTTTCCGCTGAACAAAGGAAACCAAACAACACAACCATCTCAAATCCTTCCTTAAGCACGTTTTACATACTATATGGAAAAAAAACAATGCAGTTGTTAGATGTTATGTACTTGATTATGTTAACTTTCGTTACAATAAGCTTTGGTAAATCAATGAATTTATAGTAATTATTGTAAGTAAGAAAGGTTAAATGTGGTTTTGGGAGATAACTTGAAAATATTTTTTAATACACTTATCTAAGAAGTTGCCTTAAAAAAATAATAAAACAATTGGTACGGTTTTGGTGCGGTTTAAAATAACCGTACCAAATAAAAGTCATTTGGTGCGGTTTATAAAACAACCGTACCAAATAACTTTTATTTGGTACGGTTTATAAAATAACCGTACCAAATAACAAACAAAAGTAAAAAACCGCACCAAATAATTGCTAGTTATTACGGTTTTAATAAAAACCGTACCAAATGTCTTTTTTTCTTATTTTTTGGTACGGTTTTCATGTAACCGTATCTAAAACACGTACCAAAAAATAGTTTGTGTAGTAGTGTAAGTTGCATTTTTCTTCTTCCTTTTAAACTTCGTTGCAGTTGTTGATCTTATGCTTTTTCTTATCTTTTAATGATCATTTTTTTTACATAAAATTAATCAGCTCCCGTCTCTGGAAAGCTTAGTGACACTCCAGGTGCTTTTGAAAGCTCAAAGGACGTTCCTGATAATGATACTGTTGTCGATGAAGTCGATGAAACACAGACCCTTTCTGAAATTAATGATTTTGAGGTACTACGTTAAACTATTGGCTTTCACATGCAATATTTTTATGGTGCAATTAGCGTATTTTATGAGATTTCTGTTATTGTTTTCTTCACCTGGATTGAAATTATAAAGATACCGAATCATAAAGTAAATTACAATATGTATATCTCTGATAGCGTATGGGATGTAATCTCATTCTAGCTTATTTATTTACTAGCCTTGCAATTAAAGTTCATGTTCATGTGTCCAGACAGAAATATATAGCTTTCACCTTCACCATGTTCGTGTTCCAACTGATGTCACAGAAAAAAAAACTCTAAAGAGAGGGAGGCTGTAGAAATTCATGGGGCAATAACAAGAACACCTTGAATTATCACACAACCAACCTCCCCTTTGTGATATTATTAATAATCAAAGATGTACAAAACGATTAGTCCCCAAACAGGTGCTAACCAACAATTACAACTGAAATATGAGGTTGTCCCTTCTAGGAAGATCCAACCTCCTCACAACATAATCACTCAACACTCGAACATAAAAGATACAAACAAATAGAGAGAGATAATCTCAACTATTAATACAAGAAATGATACAAAACTGATATTGATAATAATATCAATATCAAGAGATAAACACCAACGAGGCTAGGTGTTACACCTACTATCTCCACAGTATGTGAATGACGTGAGGAAGACAGGTAGAGTGTAACACCTAACACTGTATTGCTATGAAGCACAATCAAGAGTCAGAAACTCAAGGAGATAGCCAAAGAGATAGATGGATCGAAGATGTTAAACCCCAACGGTAACACTTTCCTTTTATAGGCACACATCTTTCACTTTAGCCCCTCTAGATATAAACTTGATAGAAGAGGCACAATACTTTGGAAGTAACTTCCAAATATACAACAATGGTCCCTGTACATAGAGTAACAAGAAACACATAAATATACTTGTTAGTTTGAATATTCCAACAGAGGCAGAACCGCAGAACTGGAAATTTTGACCAATTTGCTTATAAGTGGGGCGAGTTTTGTTATGTTTATATCTTTAATGGGTCAAATAATTTGTAATCATTTTTAACACATTACTTGTTTATAGTAACAGCATTAGCAACTATTAATAGGATATAAAACAAGGATCAAAGGAGAAAAAACTTCCCTGAGCACCATCATTTTAGATGGTGAAACAGCTGGAACAAAAATGGTCTTTGAAACAGACCCATAAGCATCATCCCATAGCAGCAAAAGAACACACTATGAAACTTGCAAACATATCAGTAGTAAATACCACATTTGATTGCAACTTGCAATCACAAAATAACCAATCAGAGTACAAGCTCTGAATCAACTGAGAATCACAAGATTTTCCCATAAGATAGAAACACTTGATTCTTCAATCAAGTGCACAATTCATAGTCCTTTATTTTGATAAAGAGACTAGAACCAACATTAACATTTGATTGCAACTTGCAATCACACAAGAACAAGTCAGAGTATAAACTCTGAAAATCATAAGATTCACCAACAACAACCATATCAGAGTACAACTCTGAATAACCAAGGAATCATAAGATTCTCCAACAAGATAGAAAATAGAGTCTCAACTCTGAATATTCTCAAATAAGAGATATCAGAATACACAATCTCAAGTGTGTATTTCACTGAATCAAAAGATTCACCAATAAGAATCAAATAAGGACCCACAATTAACATTCTCAAATGTTAATATCAGAATACACAATCTCAAGTGTGTATTTCACTGAATCATATACAGGGACCAATAAGGACCCATAACAATCAACAAAGGGGCACAAGGCCACTCAACAGGGAACTCACAAGTCCCATAACAACATCCTGATATAAAATCAGAACTAGGTTACCACAATGGATAAACCTTACAAGTCCTTAATATGACAAGCATCTCAATACTGAGACAATAACAGGGAACAACATCCTACATGAAGGTTACCACCATGGGATAACCTTACAAGTCCTTAATAGGACAAGCAGCTCAATAATGAGACTGCAATAATACAACATCACTTCAGACTTAAGGTTTCTCCTAAGTATGGTGCAAATACAAGACAGTTTTTAGGTTCAGAAAACATTTCCCACAGATGAGCCATACTCATCTAATTGGGTTGCAGGGTCCACTTTAGGTAACTGCATTTGTGCAGTCCCTGTTTTTTAAGGGACCCTACCTTCCACAACAGATGATGCTCACTCTACATCCTTGGGACTTACAGATATTTGGATATCAAAGAAGGATACATGACGAGCTTCTTTATTAAAGACAACATCATTAACAGATTTGTTTCTCATTTTGAGAAAGAAAAACAGTTTGATAAAACACTAACATTTATTGAGGATACCACAATCTTGTTATCAAGGCAAAATAGTTTAGAGGCCTTTTTATCACAAGAGAATCCAATCAAAAAGACATTTTGATATCCAATAACATCTTGCACAAGAGAGATAGGTTTGTTAATCTGCACCAATACAAGGTGACATGCCATTAAGACTGAGCAATGTAGACAGGAAATGGCAGCAAGCCTATAATAAGACAGAGGAATCACCCCCTGAAACATAAGAAACCTTACTCTTAAAAAGAGGGTGCCTAAGTTTCACATCACAAAATTTGCAGCATCATTCCAAAATAGAACAAAAGCCAAACTTGATTATAAAAAACATCAAACTGATTGCAAATCAGTTTAATGTAATTCACAATAACATAGCATACATCAACCTTAGGCTTCATAAGAACAAACCACATTAAAGGCATATAACACAAACCCAGATAACACAAGATAAGCACATAAAACAAGGCAGGCAGATATAAGCCACCAAGATTAACCAGCCAAGGACAACATCTTAGATAAACAAAAAACAGATGAGCAGAGCTCAACCAGACCAGCAAAGAGCAGTCAACAGAGACTATAAACAAAGACAGCAAGCATACACCAAGCAAAGACAGACTATCACAAGATAGCAAACAACAACCAAGGCAAACAAGGCATACAACAAAGATGAATAATCTCAACAACACATACAACATAATGCAAGACTAACAGCATGGATAGACAATGCAAATGCATAACCAACAAACAGGTTGGGAGCCTAAAAACCAACAAGCCAAACAAGAGAAGGCAGTCTATCACTCTAAAGACAAACAGAGAATAACCAGACAGCAACAACAATAACAACAATTGCTCTATGACGAGACAACAACAACAACAGACATGCATACAAGTAGAAGAGAGCAACAACAATGAGCTAACCAAACCACTTACCAGATAATCAGGCAAGACAATCAGGCAAGAAAGACAGATAGACATATAACATGAACCATAAGAACAAAAGGCAACTAGGCCATAAAGATAAGAGATAAACATTCTCAACAACAGTAGGAACAACCAACATAGGTCTGCCAAACAAGCAATCAACAGATAAATAATGATCAACAAACAATGATCCAGGAAGCACATAATCAAAAGCATATATGAAAACATATAACATGATAAAGGATTTTAAACCTTTAAAAAAGCAGACTAGCACACCTTAGAACAAGCTGAAGATATACAAAGACAGATATACAAACAACAATAGCCATGGCAAACAACCAGCAAACAATAGAAAAAAGAACCATATGCAGAAACAAAGCAGATATAACAAAGATACTTCCAAATATCACAAGGATGCCACAACCAAGAGATCATTCGAACCAACCTTCCCTTTGATAATCAAGAATAACTCACAACTAAGATTCATAAGGATTAGGTCAAATTAACAAGAGTGGCCAAAGTAGGTATTCATACCACCAAAGGTGGCAGATCAAGATGTTAGCCACTCTTTAATTTACCCAATTATTGAGAAAACCTTAAGAATAAGAAGGAGAAACAACTTACAGAGCTTTAGCGCAACAAAGATAACATGAATAGTCACTTGCACCCTTGATTCACTTAGTTAAGGGTTACAGATGGTGAAGATAAGCCCATAATCAATCGTGAACGAAAATCCCCAATTAGAGAAATTAGGGTTTCTGAAACCCTAATTAATCACGAACCACATGATCCCAATCAAGACCCAAACAAACTAATATCACCACAGTCGTTGATAATCAACCGACAACCGATCAATAACATTAATAGAACACGAATCCCCAAAAATTAAGGTTAGGGTTTCAAAAACCCTAATAATAATTTTCCTTAATCAGAACCACAAGATCAACCCCCATAGGTTAATAACACCAAGAGTGGCACCAATTAACAATTAAAACCCAAGAAATAGAGAATCCCCAAATTTAGGTAAACCCTAATTTTCCATCACCACTAGATCGAGAGCCATCGCTCTGATACCATGTAGAAATTCATGGGGCAATAACAAGAACACCTTGAATTATCACACAACCAACCTCCCCTTTGTGATATTATTAATAATCAAAGATGTACAAAATGATTAGTCCCCAAACAGGTGCTAACCAACAATTACAACTGAAATATGAGGTTGTCCCTTCTAGGAAGATCCAACCTCCTCACAACATAATCACTCAACACTCGAACATAAAAGATACAAACAAATAGAGAGAGATAATCTCAACTATTAATACAAGAAATGATACAAAACTGATATTGATAATAATATCAATATCAAGAGATAAACACCAACGAGGCTAGGTGTTACACCTACTATCTCCACAATATTAGTGAATTACATGAGAAGACATAGGAGTGGTAACACCTAACATTGTATTGGCTAATAAGCACAATCAAGTCAGAAACTCAACGGAGTACCAAAGAGATAGGATGGATCAAAGATTTTTAAAAACCACCAACGGTACACTTTTTTCCTTTATAGGCACACATCTTTCACTTTAGCCCCTCTAGATTGATAGAAGAGGCACAATACTTTGGAAGTAACTTCCAAATATACAACAATGGTCCCTGTACATAGAGTAACAAGAAACACATAAATATACTTGTTAGTTTGAATATTCCAACAGAGGCAGAACCGCAGAACTGGAAATTTTGACCAATTTGCTTATAAATGGGGCGAGTTTTGTTATGTTTATATCTTTAATGGGTCAAATAATTCGTAATCATTTTTAACACATTACTTGTTTATAGATGTCAAATAATGGGATAAATGTCTTTGTGGGCCACCTGACCAAACCCGTATTGATACGAATCCCTTTTGGCATGTTACGGGTACTCGCTCGACCCTATCCGAAAGGGAAAAGCCACGTATAAAGGAAAACAACTTTAGTCCGATTTCTGTTGTGGGCACTTGGGTACCACAATTTAATTTCAGACAAGAAATGCGTGAAACTTTCGAAAGTCTCAAACTTTCAAATTGCAATTAAAAGTTTGAGCGTTTTGTGGGTGTAAATACACTAATACAGTGCTGCCAGAAATATACATTGGATCAAAGCCCATTACCTTTTCATACGTCTTGAAATTTCAAGTTTCAAATTTTATAAGTCTACTTTTAACTACCAAAGGAATATAATTTCAGGCATGTATGATATTAAATCTTTCGTTACCTCTCTCTTTTGTGTCCTTGCAATGATAACTATTAGCTATATTGGCGTAACTATGGTTGCATTGTTGGATTATGGTAGTCGGCTAGCATTTGTACATTACGAATATGTAAGCCTATTTGGGGCACACACGTTAATACACGGAGAATGCGTTTAATACTTCACAAATATAAACTGAGGGACTAAATTGGACAAAACCCGAACTCCAAGGGGGACACCAAAGTGGTTGGGCCCTATGGGAGGTTCTAGATGGGTTTTGTGTTCAATTAGCATTTAAGGAGGCCCATGAAGGTTTTCTAGAATTAGGGTTTGGGTGCCTATATAAACACCCATAACCTACCTCATAATTTGCTCATCCTAAAACCTTTCCTCCTCCATCCCTCACCGAAATCGCCTGGCTCCTCTCTAGGGTTGTTAAGGGTTTTGGTTCTACACCTCAACTGAATTCGGTTGAACCCCAATTTAGATTTTCGGGTTCTTTAATTCGGTTTAAGGATTTTCAGTTAATTAGGGTTTATTATAAACCTTAATCCGGTTTAATTGGTTCAAGATCACAAAGGTTTGTTTGATTAGGGTTTTGATCCAAGAAGGTACAATTGTTGCTTTGTTCGTGAAGTTAAGTCTAGACAACTTAACGTGTTCGGTTGACGTGATTGTGTGAGCAACCGTAGAGGTGATTGTTTTAATCACTTATTTATTTTCAAGATCGAATTGCTGAGAGGTACGCTTTCTATTTACTTTTCATGTACGTGTTAACCATATGCTATTACTAGATCCAATCCGCTGCGTACTCGTAGTTACTTGGTTACCTAGATGTTAAATCCCAACAGTGGCATCACGAGCCAACTCGTTTTAGCTTTATGGGTTACACGTTTTGTTTTAATTATACGCCTAGTCTACATGCCTATTATTAAAACATAAGCTATGATCTGCTGCGTTTTATATTTTATTCATGTTTTACTAGTAAAATATGACAATGATATGCAATTCCTTGCCATAACTGAATAAAATATGTAGATCTTGATCTTGAAAATCTATTAAAAGTTAATATAGGTTAAAAAGGAAAATTAAAATTGTTAATTAAGCTTGTATGCTTCCTTTTTGATTATTGTCTATTCCGGCTATAAGACCCACTCAATCACAAAGAGACTATCTTCAAAAATCAATTACGATGCGTTGGATAGTATCTTTGGTGACGAGGTATGCAATTTGGCTTCATAAGTTTGCTTGTATGTATACATAATTTTTTTCTAGCACACTCTTTCAAAATAAGTTAAGCTTTTTGTTTCAAAACCTAAACTACATTTTGACTTGAGATATAGTTTATAAAATTCGTTGTTTCATAATCTAGTTAATATAATGTTCGGCAGTTCTGGTCATAATGTAATGTTAGAAGCTTATTTATAAAAAAGTTTTGTGTTCATGCAGCCAAATGCTAAAAAGAATCGGCCAGATGATGACGCTGACAATGTGGAAGAACCTGGCAATGAAAATAAGGAAACGAATGAAGCGGGTAGTGTAGTTGAGGAGGAGGAGGAAGAGGATGTGACATATTTGATTATGAAGATGAAACACAAGGTGATGAATGGAACTATAATCACCAACACAAATGTCACATACTAAGATGGTAAATGAATAGGTTTTTTTTTTTTTTTTCTTCTTCTTCAAAAAGTATTTTAGGATATATAGAATAATCGCACCATTACAATTGTAATGGTTGTAATGGTCTCTTGGTACAATGGGACGGGGCTTGCTTTTTGAACACAAGGTTGGAAGTTCGAACCATGCTTGTTTCACTGACTTTTCATTTTATAATTTTTATGTAATAAGTTTAAATAATTGCTAAACCTAAGTACATTGCTACTTGCAGGCATTCTAAGAGAGTAGGAAAGTAAATAAATCACTATTTGCTTTCTACTGGTGATGTAACACTTACAATGTTGACAAATCCATTAGGAGCTTTGCATTTTATTACTGAAAATACATTCAAGTAATGTTGTCAAATTCAGTGGGAGCTACAAGATTTATCTCCTTGTTAGTTACCCATATTATTTCTAGCTTGCTTTGAAATAATTCATTACTTTTCGAATATGAACAACCACATGTTTAAAGGAAGATTGCATTTTATTCTATAAGATAACCAGTTGCCTTTTTGTGTGTTCCTTTTTGAAATGTTATCTATACAATAACAATCCACAATTCCTTGTTAAACGTTATGGTTCAAAATCTACTTGTAATATCTATGACACTATCATATTGTTTATACAATCGAGCGCTTGTCATATTGTTTGTCTACATTAGATAATGTTGTACCGTACACAAGTGAGAGAAATTTTAAGTGTGTGTAAGAAACAACACATAACAATATGATTATTGGTTTTTCTTAACCGTAAGATAAGAAAGCTAATAATTCTACTAGTACTTAAACACTCAAGATGTTTGTTGCCCTATTACATTCAAATATCAAGATATAGTATGAAGCTACTTCAGCACATTAATTACATGTTCTAGTCAATATAATTATGGTTAACTATATAATCATAATTATAAAGTATTAAATTAACTTGAAATTATTATTGAACTCAAGAGTTTGCGTTCATGATTACTTTAGTTAATATAATTATGTTTGCTTGTTAACGCATAATTATAAAGTCCTTGAATTAAACAATGACTCATAACATAAAGTAAGTAGTAAAATTGTTGAGTCTTCTTGTTAACACATGAACATGATGTCCTTGAATTATTCAGTGACTTGTAACGTATACTTGACATGTTTTTGTTTTCTTAAAACACATGAACATATAGTTATTGTAATATTCAAAGAAATATACGTTATATCATGCACTTGGTTTTATAATATTATGTATTAAATTTGGCTTGACCTAGTTGACAAGTATTTGATCCAAATATAATTAAGTTATTTAAGGAATTCTGATGTAGTCTCACAATTCCAATACTCATAAAATACCACATTATTATGGTATGTCTAATGTGTTGAAACAAACTATATTCATCTTGTTTGATTTCTAATAACTTTAATTGATCTACCTCCAAAATCTATCAAGGTTAGAAATTTGCATGTGTCATGGATACATTTAATATAGTTCCAACTTAGAAGGTATTCAAGACATTATCTATTTATGGATTGGATGAATCCCATTATGTCTTGATTAAAGTTCTAAAATTTGTTAATATCTTATGAAGCATATTATTAACAAGCTAGAGATGAGAACTATGAAATATGTTTTGTATTTCCCAATTAAGAATAATTTATTGTTGCTTAAATACTAAGTATTTAGAGAATTATCTCTACTTACAAAAGTAAGTGGGAGCATCTATAGATCTTGAAGATATTCAAGAACAAAATACATAACCTTCTGAATTCACTTGCTGATGTCATACTAAGGTTAAACATGTAAATATCGAACCAAAGTATAATGTAACTCTCATTCATAAATCCGCAATGATGCCTTATCAATAGAGTGATATTTTAAATCAATGCTGAAGAATATAAGTTAGATGGTCATAGTAAACCTACTAACTAATAAGATGAATTATCACATCTTGAATCTGATAAATGTCTTAAAACTATGAATGACAAGATGCAGTCCTTAAAAGACAATCAATGTTTTGAACTTGATTGATCTTTCACCAAACAATAAAATGTGAGGTTAGAATGAGTTCTTTTGAAGAAAGGCTCATAAGGACAAGATTGTATACATATTAATGCCTGACTGATGATAAGAGTTTTAATCTTACTCAAGTAATTAACTATGATTAAATCTTTCTTTTCTACACGGATTAATTATATAAGATAACTAATTGTCATACATGTTTTCTTGAATCTGAAATATGGCAAATGAAGGTTCATAACACTTTCTTTAATGATTACCTTTGCGAGGACGGTGCGTAATCAAAAGGGTTATGAGTCTATATTTGGAATATGGCAATTAAATTTTATAACTCTTTTCTTTATAATTACTTTTGCGAGGATGGTGAGTAATCAAAAAGGGTTATGAGTTTAAAATAATCTTTATAAAGTATACAAGATAAAAGAATCCAAGTGTGGATTAGATCATGCATCTAGGAGCTGAGATCTTAAGTTTAATTATAATATGATTTTTGATTAAATTAAGATAACTCGTGAGTACACCAGACATTAAGTTGGAGCACTATGTTTTATTTTCTAAAATTCATATGTTGTATAACATATTGAAGGTGTCATTCCATCTAAGCTAGATGTTAATCCTTTAGAGTGGAATGAAACTTCACTTGGGAATTTAGGAAATTAAACAAATGATCTTGGAATAAATATTTATTGAAATAAACATATGCGGTGATTAAGTCCAACACATTGCAATATATCGTTGAGGAAATTCTTAAATGATATATTTCATTTGAGATAATTAAATACATGGATGGAAACCTTGTGTTTTTAACTAAGGATTCATCATGTATATCTTATATTATGTATGAGACTGGTTGTTACTTTTGCACAAGAGCAAGATGAGCTAACAACAACATTATCTAATTGAGAGTATTTAGATAACAATATCTAATTGAGAGAATTTAGATGAATGTTAATACAAATGTATACGAATTATAAAGCATAGTGTTGTATGTGTGTACTGATGCTAGAGGATAATCAATCCTAGTTAAAGTAGGATTCTATCATTTATGATAAATCTGCTAGCTAGATATGCTCAACTAAGAGCATTGTTGCACTACACATTAAAGAATGAGAATACTTTACATTTTAAGAAACTGTAAAGATTACTGTCTGAGATAGGTATGTTGTTGACTTCAAATACCTCATAAAAGGTATTGTCACATTTCCATACTATGATACTTGCAATAGTATGTAAATATACATACGACACTCATCATATCATTCAAAATCTTCATAATTTGTGAATTCGAAACAAGTATTCGGAAAGTTTACTCAGATGAGTATTTAGCTGTCTTGTAAAGAAAGAGTTAAGAATGTTGGAAACATTGGACTTCAACTTGCTAATTAGTCTCATGCATATCTGTTTTTAGTATTTGGATAATTGGGATTGAAAGACAATTTTTACTTTCTGATGAATGAAGATACGTGGTATTTGTTATTCATACATATAATAATTGTTATCCTATATTTGCATGTTTAATCCTTGAATGATTTTATCATTCTAACTATGTCCATTGTCGGTTAACAATATGGGAATATTGTTACATAAGGCAAATATAAGTGTTGGTTATATTCTTTGAATATATGGATTGTTCCCGCCAAACTCATGTGTATTCGCAAGGGATGCATATTGGATACCCCAACTTTCAGATATTTACTTTTGGATCCTAGTCATGAGTAAGATATCGAAAATGGTTTTATAAGTCATCCTTAGACTTGAGATACAAACAAGTTCTGTATGTGTGGATATCACTTTTTAATTATTAGTCAAACGCTATCCTGAATAAGGTAGTTATAAAGGCTATTCTTGAAAGTGATGTGAAGCAGCATCCACAACACTTGTAGTCAATAAAAATGTGTTCCTCAACTTGATAAGTGCCGAATGCTACCATGGCGCTTCTCCAAAATTAATCAGATAATTGCATGGCTGTGCCCAAAAGGTAATTCAAGATGATTCTTAATTACATTTGGTATATCTGAATTAACTTCTATAACGAGAAACTAAATAGTTAAACTATATGGAATGAGTTAGGATCCATATCCATGGTTTAACGGTATCTGTAACAAAGGGATGATAATAGCAAGTAATACATAACCATTGAGCTGAGATTGTTCTTGAAACTTTATCTAAAATATTTCTAATTTAAAGGCAATGCGAGTGTTGCTAGACATTTTCATTGTCAGTATAAATGCACACTGCTACTCCAACTCCCAAGTGGGAGCTGTTGGAATATGGTAGTTGGTTCCGCATTTTATACGTTAGAAATACGTGAGCCTATTGGGGGCACACATGTTAAAATACGAAGATTATGTTTTGCTTCACAAAATACATTTAAATAATCGTTAGTTAACGTTGCTTTTAATAACTAACCTAACGAACATTTAAATAATAAACTAAAAGACTAAATTCGACAAAACCTGAACCCTAGGGGGTGATTTATTATTAACGTTTCTAGAAGGGTGTTTTGTTTAATTTTGGAGATAAGGGGAAGAGTTGTTATGTGATTAGGATTTGAGGAATTCTAGTTTATCTAGAACTAGAGTTTGGGTATTATATATACACCAACCCCTAGCCCTCATAATTATTCATTCTACAACCCTAAAACACACATAAATTGGTGCTCTCCCTTCTCTCTAAAACCACGACCGAATTTCCCCATATAGTTCTTCTTTTACCTCAACCAAAATCAACTAAAACCCTTTTAGGGTTTTTGTTTTCTTTTGTCCTCCTAGCTCGACTATACAAGACCAACAAAAAAGGTGTTCATTAGCTTCACTCCTTGTTCGACGAAGTTAAAAACCCTAACTAAGGTTTTTCGGTTCTTGGTTTCTCTATTCAACCGAATTTGGTACAAACCCTAAATAGGGATTACCGATTTTCAGTTATACTCACAAGGGTACGTTTGGTTATTGATTCAAGACACAAGGTGTTTGGTTCGTGGAGATCTAAACTAGCAATATGGGCATACTTGATTGAAATATTTGTGTGAGCAACCGTAGAGGTGGTAATTCAATCACTACTTCGTTTCAAGTTCAAGATCAAGATCCGGTGATAGTTTATTGATTTTTATCATTAAACAAAAGGTTAGTAAATTACTTGTTTAATTTATAATGTGTTAATCTATATGATAAAACTAGATCCATCTGCTGCGTACTCGTAGTTAATGGTTTAACTAGTTATAAAATCCCAACAGGCACTAGTAAATCCTCCTGCTGCTCGTTGTCGCTGTAATGTATTATGTTGATGTCAAACTTGCTTGATAGATTGAGTGCTTCCCTCATCTTAAGAAAGAAGGAATGCTCCATGGGTTCCCTCCTAGTAAAAGTCAAGTTGATGTGCTCGGGAGCAATGGATGGAAAGGAGAGACCAGGTATCATGTGTAAACCAATATAGGTGAAAGAGAGTAGAGCTGGAGCATAAACTTGCACATTGAGTGGGCCGGGTTCATATACGTCTCGGGTCAGCCACTTAAGGGAATCATTGGTGATAACTAGTTGCGGGAGCCCCCAATGGCCAATTCCAAGGGTGAGACTCTGGAGCAAAGGAAATTTGGCTTTGACAATGTCAAAAAAAGAATTGTCTAAAGCCAAACCGTCCAAACGTAATTGTGTGACGCTTGCTGCTGCTAAAGATTCCATTTGAAAGGGTATAGGCTTAGTCCAGGACCCAAACAGGGAGCGGTAATAGAATGAGGCAAGGGTTGGTACATTGGTGATATCCCAAAGATCGTCTTCTTCTAAGGAAGAAATTTCCAAATCGCGAAGACGAACAAGGTTAGTAAGCTTAACATTCTTCTTTAAGCCCTCACAACACCAAAGGTTAATCTTCTCAAGTAAGGTACAAGTAGACAATAAGTTATTGAGAACGTCTTCACTTATATCCACACATTGCAAGTCGAGGACACGTAGAGAGACACACCTGATGATGTGAGTAGAAGAAGAAATGGAGAGTCGAAGGGGATAGACGAGATCATTAGTTCCTGCGGTCACACTAATGGTATCAAGGTTTTGACTAAAGAAGAGCTCATATGGCAATGTAAACAACAAGGAAGAATCGTCGTCGTCGTGGGGGAAAACCAAGATGTAAAGGGAAAGGTGTTCGAGATAAGTTTTGGAAACTACAGGTTGAATCCATGTTTTGGAAGAGAAGCCAACTGGTGTTGGTTGTTAATGTGTAACTCAAGATGCAAAGATTCGATTGGTATGTTGTTTTGGTGATACCTTTGTAGAGTACGATGGATGAGGTTCTTGTAATATGTTTCTTGTTCATCCGTTAGATACTTGTTATCAGGAGAAGATAATCTAACTGTAGGGATGGTCGACCAAGCGCGTAGCCACCACTTTGATAATTTGCAACTGCGTGTGGCTTCTTTTACAGGCAACAACGATTGTATACGATGGATCAACTCCTCAAGAACAAGAACCTCCTCCTCGTTTCTACTTGTATTCTTCTTCGACATTAGTATTATTTATATATACCGGTAAACAAACAATATATATAAACTTACGTTAGGAAAAAATCGCAGCCAACTAACAATATGTATAATCTTACAAACCCAAGTCAAAACTAAGCCAAAACATGGATCTTGGCTTTGCTTTTTATAAACCAAACCACCGACTTGCCTCTCAATTTTATTTGTTTCCTAATCTTAAACTTACAAAACGCCCCATCTCATTTTCTTGTTGGGCTAATGACTTAAAAAGTTATCTAACTTGACACTTTTTGTCTTTGTGTGTAGCCATCTTTATTTTTTTCTATTTTGTCATCAAACTTTTAAAAGTCGATCATTGTGTGTATTTTGTGACTATTTTGTCATGTAAAATGACCATTTTACCCTTCGATATTTGGAAAATGTAAGGGTAAAATGGTCACAAAATACACACAATGATCGACTTTTGAAAGTTTGATGACAGAATAGGAAAGAAAAAAGATGACTACACACAAAGATAAAAAGTGTCAAGTTAAATGACTTTTTAAGTCCATTTTCTTTTTCTTGTTCTTATTTGTGGCACTTTCTAAAATTGACATGTAAGTTATGGTGTGACTTTTATTGCAAAACTATTCAATTATAACTATTGTGGAAAAAAATTATATGGGTTTAACCGAAAAGTGATTAAAGTATGAAAGTTAAATCATATTTCAACTGTACATGCAATAGTAAATGCTACGAGTAGTACCATTTCTTAATCAAATGTTTGTTAGAGCCTTGGTGTAATGACATTCAAATTTTAGCCATTTGGGTCGGCCTATTGTGGCTGTGTGCCGGTGTCGGTTGCCGGGGGTCGCCGGTCTTTGTGAGTCGTTCTTACGACCGATGTCGAGCAAAGGAAAAAGCAAGAAAAAGGTAACAGTTTCCCTTTTTGGGTTTAATATCTTTGTGTGAGACTAGTTTCTTCAAAGCTGCAAATTTTGGGCCCTTTTTTACTCGACTCATATTTTGTATTGTGAGACTGAAACTGAATGATTGAAGATGTATCCTAAAAACAAAGGCTTATAAAGAAACCGGGTTTAGTGGGTCATGGCCTATGGATACCACCTTTGTATATATTGTTTTTCTTTTATTATGAAAAATTTGTTTTAACTTTTTTTTAACATTTTTGATATTTCACATTTATTATGTATCTGTAATGTGGTGAATAATCTGTGTGTCTCTCACTAATCAATATTCGGTCCCTAAATACATCATAATAGAATAATCTAGACTCGGGCTTGAGCTCGATACAAATATATCCATAATACAATATAATATGGGCTAACACTCTTGCAGTTGGAGCGGGAGGACACCGGACGTTCAAAATGGAGCAAAATTCTTCAAACAAAACGTTTGATGATGTAAAATATTGTAAGGTACAAGTAGATAATAGGTTATTGAAAACGTCTTCATTTATAACCACACATTGTAAGTCGAGGACACGTAGAGAGACACACCTGATGATGTGAGTAGAAGAAGAAATGGTGAGTCGAAGGGGATAGACGAGATCATTAGTTCTTGCGGTCACACTAATGGTATCAAGGTTTTGACTAAAGAAGATCTCATATGGCAATGTAAACAACAAGGAATAATCGTCGTCGTCGTGGGGGAAAACCGAGATGTCAAGGGAAAGGTGTTTGAGACAAGTTTTGGAAACTACAAGTTGAATCCATGTTTTGGGAAGAGAATCCAACTGGTGTTGGTTGATAATGTGTAACTCAAGATGCAAAGATTCGATTGGTATGTTGTTTTGGTGATACCTTTGTAGAGTACAATGGAAGATGTTCTTGTAATATATTTCTTGTTCATCCGTTAGATACTTGTTATCAGGTTCAGGATAAGATAATCTAACTGTAAGGATGGTCGACCAAGCGCGTAGCCACCACTTTGATAATATGCAACTACGTGTGGCTTCTTTTACAAGCAACAACGATTATATACGATGGATCAACTCCTCAGGAACAAGAACCTCCTCCTCGTTTCTACTTTTCTTCTTCTTCGACATTAGTATCTATACTTCTATACTAACGAGGGTATAAGCCCGCGCTTCACTGCGGGGTGGTTGAAATCGACGAAGTGTATAAATGATTGAGTCTACATATTGCACAATACCGAAGTATAAAGTTTGATCAGAATGAAGAATCAAATTCTTATATTCACATAATGAAACAATACAACAAAGTAAAAGAAGTTGGTGAAGTGACACCCAGATGTCTTTTCCCAACCAAAAACTCCCAACCAAAGCCACAACCAGATGTCTTCTTCCAACTTTTGTAAGAATGTGACCATGACCCCGTTGAAAGATCTCTTTACATTGCCTTCACCATTCGCTTCTGAGCCTGTCTAAGATGAACTTTTAGCTCTCGTTCAAGCAACTCAGCAGCCAATTCTAACCTTTTGTTCCTGAAATCGTCCTTCGACCGGTATAACCTTCTAGAAGACATTTGGCCATATACCCAAGATACCGAGCTTTTCTACTATGAAATACTGGCAAATAAATAGGTGTCAAAACACTTCTCAACAAACTCTTAGGTGGAAATCTGCTCTTTTTTAAAAGTTTGTTAATATATCTTATTGAATTTACGGGCTTACGGAAATCATCACATTCCTGATTAGTAGCATGAATGGATGCAATTTAGTATATTCACAATGTTTCCATCCTCAATGTCGACATCAATAAGATCGACCACTTCTTTATCAGATTTTACCCCTAGGGCAAAAAAGAGGATCCATATTGAAATATCCATCAAACTCATCATATATACTGTTATTACTTGTGCTCACCTCTAATATCTTCGATTTTAGGAGTTTCTGCCAGTTTCACATAAACGCTTTTTCTTTTCATAATGGAGCGGTACTGCACTCGCCAAGGATTATCCCGCAACCAAAGTCTATTCACTCCAATATGATCTTGTGCAATAAAGGTCTGCAAAATGGTTTGGGATACCAGACTCTTATGTCGGCCCTGCATAATAATGAATATGAAGATTAGAAGCAACATACTTAAAGTTTCAAACAAAAGCATAAAAGTGTAAACACCATCCTATAGGAAATTGAAACTTTGCTACTGGCCTAGTTTAGTACCTACATATTGTTATGTCTAACAAAGAATCAACAATATCTTTAGCTGATGGTATATGTGTTTAATCAATACATTCATGAAAGAACAACTTATATAAGTATTAATATTGTATATCAAACACTAATATGGTAGTAAGAAGAAGGTCATATCTCATCGTGCCTATAAAGGATTTACGGAAATTATAATACATAACAATGATACTGCAGTTCAAAGCTTTCATATGAATGGTTATTTATTCTTTGTTGTCGGGTATTTTATCATTAACCGCCCTGTATTTGCGTATTCTATATTCAACACTTGGAAATGTTGATAACAATGGCTTTTGCTAATCTTTAAGATGGCCTACGGGAATGGGATGCTAGCATGAGTTACAAAATTATCAGTTCTGGCAGATTGTTTGCGACTCGAAAGAGGTTTAGGTTAAAGAAAAAATATTGATTTGCATTTTCTTATGAACAGTTAATGCGTCAAATATTATTACAATAATAGTCTATTTTTTCAAAACAAAATGAATGAGGAAGCTGACACTAAGAGTGCACGTACAACCATATTGAACTATCTAAACCCCATTTGCCTTTTAGCAAAACAAATATTGACCCAATCCACTCAATAGAGATGAACATAACCCAAGTCATCTCTTCTACTTGCTGGCTCATAAGTAATGTTTGGATGGACACGTGGTTTATTTTTTAGTTATGAAAGAAGCTTAAATATAAATAATATCTCACTTATTATAGATTTTTTTCCGGAAGGATTTGGCATATGTTTTATCATTCGATTCTTTTTGTTATGATTGCAGTACTTCATGTCCAAAAAGAAAATGAGATACTGCAAGTACATAGCATACTGTATATATATTATTCTAAAAAAACTATCTGAAACCAAAGCAACAGAACACAATGAGGAAATGTCAAACTCACTTTTGTTGCTCACCCTCCTTATCATCTAACCAATTTTTAAGACTCTCTACCTCACCTTGTACTTGGAAATGCGCATGGAAACATCGTTTAGCATAATTTTTTCAAAATAGAATGAGCACAACATAAATTTTAATAATTAAAAGTAATTCACCTTATCAATTTTCTCTTTTGAAATCCATGGTTTATTGGACTCCCACCCACTAATGATCTGCATACATAAAGATTAATCAAAAGGCAAAAATGTAGGTATACATTAGATATTAAAGATAAATAATTATTAATTTTCATATTTCACTTAATTAGCTTTTACATTTCGGCTTATATTTCATAAGCCGAAATTTTGTGGCTTATTTTAAGATTCACGGGATTATATGAGTTTATCATATCATAATAAACTTATATAAGCCCATAAGTCTCAAAATAAGCGACAAAATTAGGGCTTATGAAATATAAGCCGAAATGGGCTTATGTTTCATAAGCTGAAACAAACACCCCCTAATACATAGGGTTTTGTTTTAGCTTACTTTTCTAGCTTAGGGACTTATTAAAAATCAAGAATATTAAACATGAACAAATACAAACATAATAATCTGTGCGAGTGTTTCAATGAAGC
>BQNB010016929.1:0-70825 GCA_026074375.1 Tanacetum coccineum | reverse complement strand
AAAAGAGATCATCCATAAATCTTATTAGGACACTTGTCAAATCATGCTTGCTATGTCACACATTGTGAATAACAAGATGTATATTAAGAGTCCTACGCATTATCCTTGAGATTTTGCCTGAACATCCAAGTGATATGTAAATATTCACAATGAAGATGGAAATCCTGCTTGAGCCAACATCAAACAAGCTCATGTTAGGTGACTTGTGCGATTCTATATGAATCAAACTTGTGAAAACTAGAAAGAAACAATGGGGCGGTTCTATAAGAATTAAACTTGTTCCAGGTTATGAATTGACGATTGCTGATGAAATTTTGAAATGATTAACACTCTCGATATGTCACAAAAACACTTTAGCTAGTGACACGTCGATTAATTTTCAAATCAATTTTTTATTTCAATCGGTGAGATAGTAACTCACTGGTTCACTCATATCGTGTTGTCTGCTTTGAGACGTTTCGATAATGAGAACATGCTGAGAACAATGAATCTAATACATATGTGTTAGAAAGATTCAATACTACAGCTCAAAATTCTATCAAGAAGATTCTTCCTAAATTGAATCTATCTGATCATAGGTCAATCCTCACGGATTCGAAGGTTACTCCAACCAAACACGGGCAAATGACAAAGTAATATTCGTCCCCCTACTTTGTTGCTAAGTGTTTTATTTCAGGAATATCAAAAGATGGTGATGGAGGTACCTGATTCCAGTTGACTCACAAGATTCATAGCCACATGCTCATACCCAACCGACAAATATAAAGACATCATGAAAGCTCAAGTACATGTTTCAAGACTTCTGCTACTCTGATACCATACGTACTTCTTGAAGCAACAAAGTGTTAAAGTTAAAGAAATTCAAGAAAGATGCATCATTAAAGCTTTTCAAGATTATCAAATCAAGGAAGGTATGAGCATGTCGGTCCAGAAGTCACAAGTTCACGAGATGGCAAAGTTTACAAGATGGAAAAACGAGATTATGCTTGGTTGATGATCTCAAGGTGTTCAAGGTCACATTCTCACATTCAAGTCAAGATAAAGGAACAAGCTCACATCAAAAGTCAATGATCACTACATCAAATCACAAGTTAATGATTGAAGTTAAAGACTACAAGCTCAAGATCGAAGTGAAAGCATAGTATGCTAAGTTTAAATTTTTATAAATTGGAGTGACCTCCCTTAGGGAGAGATTGTTAGAAATACGGAAAAGTATCAGTCACTTCCAATATAAGTAGGCATAGCTCATAGTAATTAAGTAATGTTATGTTAGTAAGATAACCAGGCCAAAGTTACATTGTAAGCCCATAACACAAGCCCATGGCCGGTTAAGCTAGGCATATATAAACACTCTCCATACATGGAGAGGATGTTGGTTGATCATTTTCACACATTTAATAAGCTAATATTATCTTTTTTCTTTCTCTCTCTAAGTGTTCACCCAACCACCTATTTCTCTCTCTAAAACCCTAGCTTAATCCTTCCATTCATGTGTTAAGATATTCTACATGGGTAGTTGTCTCTAATACGTAACCCCAGAAGCTTATTAGAAGTGTTGCTTAACTCATCATAGATCGAACCATGTCTAACAGGGTTCTATTTCTCCTCTCAGCAACTCTATTTAGATGTGGTGTTCTAAGAGGAGTAAATTGTAAAATTATACCACAATTTTTAAGATGATTGAAAAATTCAATACTAAGGTATTCTCCTCCCCTATCTGATCAAAGTACCTTTATCTTTCTGCCTAGTCGGTTCTTTACCTCATTTTGATATCTTTTGAATACTTCAAAGGTATCTGACTTATGTTTAATAAGATAAACATATCTATATCTACTGAAATCATTAGTAAACGTAACATAATAGCGTTTTCCATCTTTCGTGGCAGATCGGAATGGTCCACACACATCTGTGTGTACTAAGTCCAATAATCCTTCACCTTTTTCACATGATCTTGTGAATGGTGATTTAGTCATCTTGCCCAATAAGCAAGACTCGCATACATCAGCCTATTTGATGTTGAATGATTCCAACACTCCATCCTTTTAGAGTTGGGTGATGCGTTTCTTGTTTATGTGCCCAAGACGGGAATGCCACAATTTTGATTTATCAAGTTCATAAGATGAACCAACATTTAAAATCACATTGCCATTACCACTAATACATTCAACAGTTTCATATATGCCTTTGCAAGGAGAAGCTTTAAACATAAAACAACCATTTAAATAAACCAAAATATCTCCATTATCATTAATAAATGAAAATTAATAACCATCCTTAAACAAAGCATGAAATGAAATAATATTTCTTGTCATTTCTAACGAATAACAACAATTATTTAAATCTATCCTAACTCTAAACTTTAGCATGAGCTTTTACTTTCCAATCCTTGTCACAGGCATGATTTTCCTGTTTCCCATGACTAAGTTGAGCTCTCCATGCTTCAACCTCCTACTTTCCTTTAGACCCTGCAAAATAGTGCAAATGTGAGTACCACACCCTGTATCTAGGACCCATAAATTCAAAGTTATAGTATTGTGGAGTTCGATCATAAACATACCCGAGTGAATACCCTTTTCGACCTTTCCGTCTTTGAGGTCCTTCAAATTTTGGGCAGCTACACTTCCAATGCCCCTTTGTGTTGCAGTAGAAGCACACTGCTTCCTTTAGATCGCTTGTGGGTGCAATCTCAGATTCAACCTTTCTCTTAGACCCACAATTGGACTTTCCTTTTGCGGCCTTTCCTTTCCAGTTGGAATGAAAAGTATTTCTTTTCTTTGCATTGTGACCAACGGTCAACATAGGAGCTTCTGAAGTAGAGGGCACATCAATTTTCTTAATCCCTTGCTCATCGGTTTGCTACAATCTATGGAGTTCCATTATTGAGGTCTCTTTCTCGTTCATTTGATACAAGAGCACAAACTAATTGTAATTACCTGGCAGACCGAATAGGATTATGTTGATAGAAAGCTCAGCATTGAACATCATATTAAGAGATTCCAATCTGTCAAAGTACCCTTTCATCTCTAATATGAAAGCACAAATAGAGGCTCCAGGTTTAGGTTTTCAAGCCATGTGGGATTTAACAACATCAAGGTGTTCCTTGCTTGCCTTTGCCTGAAACATTTCTTTGAGCTGTTGGTTTATTTCATAAGCCCAAGTGTTCTTAAAAGTCTTTTGCAGTTCAGGGCTCATGGAAGATTCCATGATGCATGACACTTTGTTTACATCATCATAGTGCTTTTGGTGAGCTTCAATCTCTTCTTGGGTTGAATCATCATCGATTGTGGAAATTTGCTTATCGAGAACATAGTCTTTGTTCTCGTACCTTAGGATGAACCTAAGGTTTCACATCCAGTCCATATAGTTAGTACCGGTGAGTCTTTCCCTCCCAAGAACTGAGAGTAATGAGAAGTTTGAGTTATGTGTGGGATTGGGAGAGGGAGGATTGACACCATTTTCAGTAGACATCTATAAGATAAAACAGTTTTAGTTAGCATAAATATACCTTAATTAATTACCCAATTTTAAACTAAGGCTAGTATCTATATTTTAGATTCATTTATGAAAAGGGTTTCTGTAATCACATCACGAATTTATTATAGGTAGACAATGTCTTTGTCAATTTCATTCTCTATGAAATTCCTAGTTCTTTTGATATTTATTGATTTTGATCAATGGCATGTTAATCTCGGATATGCTCATCGACTATTCATGACCAGGATGCCGAGGATCATGAATATGATAATGAATTTAACCATGCAAAAACCCGTATGGTTCCCGGCTCGAGTCTGCTCGAGAATCGCGAGTCCCACATCACCTCTCACTTATGTTCTCTTATGAATGTGCCAGTAAACCACACGCGCTCCATTAACAACCCATGTGAGAGATGTGCGGTTTTTACGGGTTAGTGATGCGTATTTTGCTTTAAATATATTTTGTTCAAGTTTTAAATTTATAAAACTCGATTATCGATACACGCACTAACAGGCAGAGAACCCGTTTGTATATAGTGCAGTAGCTTGGTAAATCCAAGGTCGTCCCTAGAGCTAAGGTTAAATAGTTTAATTTGATTCATGTCACGAAAATGGTTTTAAGATTGATTTAAAGAATTACGGAAAAGTAAATGTAATAAAATAAATAGATAGAATATATTAGGGAGAAAGCCGTGCTAACCTAACCATTTCATTACCAATGTTATGATTACATTTTCCTGTGCAATGTTTAATTATAAGTTCCATTAGTGGTTCTAAAGTCGACAGACTCGAATTTTCATTTAAGGTCGGTTATATGCTTACTCTGTGATCCCACATTCCCCTACGATCACACGAGCAGGGCATCCAAGCTTGCAGTAGTTAAACCCCAACTACCTTTAAGACCAATCTTATAATCTAAACAGATTTTTAACCCTCTCTGAAAGAGTTCCCATACTTTTTAAGTATTTAATGTGACAAATGCGGTAATTTGGTTAATTCCTACACTAGAGATAGATGTCAAGCTACCCTAGTACCCCACTAATCCCAAGTTGAACATGGTAAGTCTAATATCAGGATTAATAAGATCTAAGCCACCCTCTATACTACTAAAACATGGGGATCAATGAAAGGCTATAAGGATATCTAATCGAACCATAATTAAACAGGAAATCATAATCACAACACTAGTAACTACATGGTTAGGCCAGCACTAGGAGTACTTAGCTGCTTATAGTAACAAAAATGCAAGAATTAATTAATAAAGACATGGATTAAATCATAATAATTCTTACAGAGAATGAAATGAACAATTTAACACAATAAGTATGCTAGTGGCTTCTCCCTTGGACCTTAGGGTGAAATGCTTTGAACCTTAGGGGTTTGGTTCACCCCTTAGAACCGTGTGTGAAGTGGTGGTGGTGAGTGATGTTTAATGAGCTAGATGAGGGCTATATTTATAGGTTTCAAAAGGTTTATGGCGTAACCCTTATGGGGTGTTACACCGTAATTTTGCTACGTAATCGTCCTATCTTTTAGGCATAAAAGGGTGTTATGGCGTAACCCTGTCGTATATGTTACGCCATAATGCTAAGTTAGACACATCATCTCTAGTATATTTAAATGTTACGGCGTAATCTTGGAGACACTTTATGCCGTAAAGTGTGTGATGACTTATTTCTTTGTTGGAGTATGTTACGGCGTAATCCTTTGGAGATGTTACGCTGTAAAGTACCTTGGGCTCTTCACTTTGGTGCATTTCTTGTCCAAATCCCTTGTCTTTTGCTAAAATACTTACTTGGTCCCTGAAAACTAATCATAAGTAATTAAGTAATGTTTTCATACATTAATAACATATTTGTAAGCATTTTTATAGGGGATTTGATATTAAATTGTATTAACTATTTGATGTTATCAAATATCCCCCCACTTGACTTCTACTTTCCCTCAAGTAGAACCGTTTTGAATAATTCATAAAAAGATTTCCCCAATTTGACTTGAAGAAATGAATTTATAAGCTACTTATGCTAGAAAACATCAGAGCCAAATACCTCACGAAAAGAGGATAAGAAACACTCAACTCTCATTACTAATCTAAGTGTTTAATTTCGGTTTAATCACTCAATTGCACAGTCATAGTATGTATTCTATCATAAGCTTGGAAAGTACACAAGTCTCCACCAACTAGAATTAGGGTCTAAACAGTCTCCAAGGAAACATGGGTGAAATTTGGTTTATTGGGTAATATAAAAGGTAAGGATAGATGTGGGATACACTTAAAATGGTTGTTAAGATAAAAACACGAAACAAGTAGTCTAAAGTAAACTAAGGTTGTCATAACTAGCTACTGTCCATCCAAGGTCCAAAAGTTTAAGTAAGAAAACCTGATCTTCAATAATGAGCTACTAGCTCTATATATTTCTATATATATTTATATCTTATCTATATATATATATATATATATTATTATATATATATATATATTATATATATATATATATATATATATCTTTACATTTTTTTAGCACATGGGTGACTTTTTATTGCACCCTCTTTTCTTCATTTTCTTCATGATAAATATGCAAATGCTACAAAGTTTTATATCTTTAATTATTTCCCCTGCAACATTCGGTATTATACGAACATCCCCCCACTTGAGATAAACAATGTCAAAAGTGGTGATACAGGGGGTCTTTATAGATCATAACTGATTGGTCTTCCACGAATGCATAAAGTTTTTGTTCCCATTCTCCCAAACCATGGACTTAAATAGCCAGAGATTTCAACACAAAGAAAATAAAGACTACAGGGTAGGCTAAGGCAAAATGGTATAACGAAACATATAGTGTTTAACCAGGAATGGCTTGACAAGGTGATCTAGGGGTATCTTGCACTAGTAGTGAGCGCAACTAGGGTTTTACACGGGGAGGTCGACATGTCAATGTGACAAGCCGATAAACACACACATATAGGCTTTTTGGGTGATTTCCTAAAATGTTGCCTTTTTGAACAGTCTATTCCACTCACTAATTAGGTCTTAACAAGATGTATAGGCCAAGTTTTAAAGTCTACAATACTACCGACACTCTTATGTATTTGGTGGATTTTATGTATAATAGATGAAAATGGAATATTAGGCTTAATCTCACCAAATTAATTACAAGATAATAAATGTGCTCGGCAAAGATTTATTCTAGTTTAGTAAGAAAAACTTGTCAAAATTTTAAAATTGGCACCATTTTTCAATGAAAACTAGGAAATCAAAGGCAAATATAGGTCAAGTGGTAATTCTACTCCATCCCCCTACTTGTTTTGTACAATGTCCCTATTGTACAATTAAGGAAATGAAATAATTAAATAAGAGTAGAATTAGCAAAAGACTCCCTTGAGTGTTGCTCTCTTCTCCAAGTGATAATTGCAAGAGTTGACTGCTTGCAAAGTGTCCATAGAACAACCTCATTTTCCCCTGAAATCACTAGACAACAAAGAGCATTAAACGTTCATGGATAAATATACACTACAAGCTAACTCACTTTCGTAGGAATCACGATTGCATTTAGCATATGCAACAAGCCTTTTAAACCACTTAGTGTCCTAAGTGGACGAGTGAAGTCTCGTAAGGGATTACAGGGAACACACTCACAAAGTTCATTTACTTATACACGATTTTTGAAAAGGTTTTAAATTTATTTTTAGATTTCAGAAAAGGTTTGCGGCGTAACCATGGTATTGGTTACGCCGTAAACATGTGGATTTAAAAATTTTATATTTGAACTAAGAAGGTTTACGGCGTAACAAGTACAAGACTTCACGCCGTAATATAATCTGTTACGGCGTAACCTAGGTGGTCACACCAAGATAGAACCTTACTACCACATGAATACAAGTCGAGGAAACCTCAAATTCCTATTTCTTCGTAGAGAAAACCTGCAAAACAAAGTGAGAAACCAAAAACCAACTAATATGTAGAAAATAAAAGACGGGTTATCTCCCGACAAGCACTTTTGTTTATTACTGAGTCTTTAAGTTATACTCGAGACGCTCTACGTCTTTGCTTGGTTATTTCCTTCTTGGGCAATTTTTTTCATTAATCTGGCCCTCATTGCAGCAACATTATCCCTAGTTCTAGGTATCTTCTCAACTCCTAAAACCTTAACCTTTGTGTAGGTCTCTCCTGGATAAACGGTGTATCGAGTAACTTTAGCTTTCTCGATTAGAATTGGTGTTGGTTCCCCGTAGGTCATTCCAAACAATCTGCACCTTCTCTTGTTATAAGCTTCATCATCCAAGTTGATGAATCCATCATATGATCTTGGCTTCAAATAATCTAGTATCCCTTCCAAATCGTCTTCATCTTCACTTGTATTATTAAACCAATCATTGTTTAATTTGTCATGAATAACCCCCAACATTGTGTTTGCTTTATCTTCTCTACATTCCTCTGGGTCTTCTAAGTATTTTTCTAAATTATCTTCTTCTCCTCCGAATCTTTCTTTCCAGTGATCTTTGAGAATTGTTTCCCCGGTCATCTTGCATACTTTCCCATATCTTATTCTCATCAAATCATTTAAGCTTAGGTTTTCCCATTCTAACTCTTATCGTTTACTATCATTATTGCTTTCCTAATAATGTTTTTCTATGTTAATTGGTAAATCTCCTCCATCACATATGTTGCTACTTTGATTACAAGATGCCCAATATTGACGCTCATTCTCCTTTTCTTGCAAAATTACCCTACACCGATGTTTCCTTTTTCCTTGAGGTGCTGAGTATTTTTCATTTTCCACATTAGTTATCTTGTATACTATTTCTTCGTATGATTCTTGTACATCTATTTTATAAGAGAAATATATCTGGATCGATACAAAGTAACCGGTTAAACTCACAGGATTCAGAATCGTATAGGAATAAATCATAATCAATTTCCTTAAGGTTGTCATCCTCTACGAATGTTTTGCTTTTTATCGAATGAACTGATTCAAAATTTATTGTAGTAAAACTACTTATCATTTTAAATATCACTTTTTCACTTCCAATTTCTATAGAAATGGTATTCTGAATGTATCAACTTGGGCGTGTGTGGTGGCTAGCAAGGGTCTTCCAAGAATGATGGGCATCCTAATGTCCTCATTTATATCAAGGATAACAAAATCAACAGGGAAGATGAATTTGTCAATTTTTATTAGAAGATTTTCTACTATTCCCTTAGGCGCGCATTTGGTGTTATCAGCCATCTCGATTAACATATTAATTGGTTCGAGTTTTCCTATGCCTAAACGTTTATACATAGAAAAGGGCATGATGCTGATGCTAGCTCCTAAATCTGCTACGGCATTTTTGAAATCTAACTTCCCAATGGAACAAGGGAGAATGAAACTTCTAAGATCTTGTTTCTTAGGAGGCAAATGATTTTAAAGAAGAGCGGAGCACTTAGGATTCATTCTTATTTCATTATCTTCTTTAGTCCTATGTTTGTTTTCTACTAAGTACTTCATTTGCTTTGCATAATTATCAGTTTGCATAATTTCTTTTAACAAAGGACGATTTATTTTGATTTTCTTTAAGCTCTCCATAGTTTGGTGCACCAATGCTTCCTATGCGTGATGCTCTAATCATTTAGGGAACGGTATCGGGGGTTCATGAGGGTCAACATAATAATTTACATTCTGCTTTACTTTTTTAGGTTCTTCTCTTTTCTTCTTTAGTGTCCATAGTTTGGTGCACCAATGCTTCCTATGAGTAATACTCTAATCATTTAGGGAACGGTATCGAGGGTTCATGAGGGTCAACATAATAATTTACATTCTACTTTACTTTTTTAGGTTCTTCTCTTTTCTTCTTTAGTGTGGCCTCAAGTGATGCTACAGCTTCTGCCATTCCTGAATCGTCGGTTTCTTGTTCCTCATTATTAGAAAATCCCAAGTTAGCAGAAAAGTATTCGATTTCCTCAGGGGAATAATAGAAAGGGGTGTATAATGGCAATCCATTTTTAGAATAAATTGTCTTGCATTCTTCAAACTTTTTGTTGTTAGCTCACCCTTCAACTTCATTAGCTAATGTTTTTACCTTTCCCTCAAGACCTTGGATAATTTTGTCATGAGTTTCTAGGCTGGCTTCTATACTTTGGTAAAATTTCTTTAACCGTTCATCTTGCTCGACTTGTCTCTTAGATGCTTCCTCCATGTATTTATTGATTACTTTAGTTAGACTGGGTCTCTTTTCTCCTGATGAGGGCTGGTCATATCCTCCTTTATTAAATCTACCGTCATACCTGTTGTTTGGGAAAGTTTGACTAAATTCTTCATATTTAACTTCTTCCATTCCCTTAACTTCCTTGTTAAGAGGACAGTCTTTATCAAGGTGAGCTCCTTCGCAGGTTTGGCATCCTACTTGAATAGCGTAAACATTCTCTTTTAGTTTCTTCATGTCTCGACCAAGATTTTCTAATTTGTTTACAATAGCAGTTATTCCTTCAGAATTACTACTACTTTCTATATTTCTACTGGATGACCCATCATGCCACTTTTAGGAGTGGTCGGCCATAGTTTGAATCGCCGTTAATGCTTGGACAGGTGTCATGCCAGGAATTGGCCCTTGTGAGTCAAGCAATTGGCAGTTCAAGGCCCCTAAACCGTTATAGAAGATGTTAACCTTCTAATGGTTATTGATGTCATGAGTGGGGCATTTATACAGAAGGTCATTATACCATTCCTAAGATTGGTATAATGTCTCATCTCCTTCTTGCTTAAAATCTGTCCAACCATCTCTTAGCGGCCCCAATTAAAGTAATAGGGAAGACGCGCAGCATGATAGCATCGTATGATACACCGGGTATATTGAATAAGTTGACGATGTCTAAAACTCGCTCCACATGCTCATGGGCGTTGTCGTTCTTGTTTCTAGAAAAGGTGTCCTCCCTTAATTCCCGAATGAATTGACTTTTTATTTTGAAATTCACATTGCCTCCAATTTCTGGTTTATCCATGCCCGGTGCCTGGTTTCCTCGAGTCAATGCTAGATATTGTTCCATTGTGAGGTTATCGATTTCCCCCTCAGCCATTATGAATATATTTTTTTAGTAAATCAAATTAAAAATAATTTTAGCTCCCCGACAATAGTGCAAAAAACTTAATGCGTATTTTGCTTTAAATGTATTTTGTTCCAGTTTTAAATTTATAAAAATCGATTACCGATACACGCACTAACGGGCAGAGAACCCGGTCGTATATAGTGCATTAGCTTGGTAAATCCAAGGTCGTCCCAAGAGCTAAGGTTAAATAGTTTAATTTGATTGTTGTCATGATTAAAAATGGTTTTAAGATTGATTTAAAGAATTACGGAAAAGTAAATGCAATAAAATAAATAGATAGAAGATATCAGGGAGAAAGGCGTGCTAACCTAACCATTTCATTATGAATGTTATGATTACATTTTCATGTGCAATGTTCAATTACAAGTTCCATTAATGGTTCTAAAGTCGACATACCCGAATTTTCATTTAAGGTCGGTCCTATGCATACTCTGCGATCCTACATTCCCTTACGATCACACGAGCAAGGCATCCAAGCTTGCAGTGGTTAAACCACAACTACCCTTAAGACCAATCTTATAATCTAAACCGATTATTAATCGTCTTTGAAAGAGTTCCCATACTTTTTAAGTATTAATGTGACAAAGGCGGTAATTTGGTTAATTCCTACACTAGGGATAGATGTCAAGCTACCCTAGTACCCCACTAATCCCAAGTTCAACATGGTAAGTCTAATATCAGGATTAATAAGATCTAAGCCACCCTCTATACTACCAACACATGGGGATCAATGAAAGGCTATAAGGATATCTAACCGAACCATAATTAAACAGGAAATCATAATCACAACACTAGTAACTACATGGTTAGGCCAGCACTAGGAGTCCTTAGCCACACATAGTAACATCAATGTAATAATTAATGAATAAATACATGGATTGAATCATCATAATTCTTATAGAGAATGAAATGAACGATTGAATACAACAAGTATGCTAGTGGCTTCTCCCTTGGACCTTCAGGTGAAATGCTTCGAACCTTAGATGTTAGGAATTATGGACTTCTACAACTTAGTGTTGCCGATTCAACTTGATACTGCTGGTGATGGTTAGTGTTGCTGATGAAGATTCGTGAAAATAGTCTAAGTTGTTAGTACTGTTAGTTATATTAGTTAGTACTACTAGTACATTGTTAGTACTGCCAGTATAGTTAATATTGTTAGTTAATAGTAATACTGCTATTATGATATGCATGAGTTAAATTAGGAATAGATATGCATTATCATTATACGCGTTTTGTAAGCCCATTAGGGTTTCCTTGGTGTATAAAAGCAACCCTAAGGCATAGATCAATATAATCAGTCTTTCATAGTTTTTCATAGCTTCAAGGTTGTAAACCCTAACACTGTCAAAGAGTGTTCATATTAATATATTAGAGCTTATTGTTTTTGGTTGTATTTATGTGTCAAATATATCTTACTGTTATTCTTCTTAGTGGTATAAACTAGATTCCGCATAGTTTATATCATACACTCAAAGTTTCAATCTTAGTGCCTTTGGATTTATCCAAGGATACTAAACCTTACATCAAGCTAAGGAGTTCAATATCTGTTCATTGGGATCAACAAGTGGTATCAGAGCTTGTTGTGAAGCTTTGAATAAGAAGAAACAAACAACTCATACTAGATCTAATTCTTTGTGGTAAAATGGAGGCAAGAACTACTTCTACAACTCTAACTACAAGACTCCCTATCCTCAACCCATGAGAATATGATCTCTGGTTAATGAGGATAGAATAATACTTTCTCATGACTGATTTCTCCCTCTAGGAAGTAATTCTGAATGGTAACAAAGTGTTGAAGAGAACTATTAGAGAAACTGAGCAGAAATATGAACCTACTATTGTTGAAGAAAAGCAGGACAGGGGGAATGAGATGAAAGCTAAAGGAACTCTGTTGATGGCACTCCCAAATAAGGATCAACTGAAGTTTCATTCATATAATGATTTAAAACTACTCATGGAAGCCATTGAGAAGAGATATGGAGGAAACAAGGAATCCAAGAAAGTTTAGAGAACTCTACTCAAGCAACAATATGAGAACTTTGCAGGATCAAGTTCAAAAACAATGGACCAAACTTTTGATAGGTTGCAAAAACTTATTAGTCAGTTAGAGATTCAAGGCGAAGTTATTACACAAGAGGACATGAACTTAAAACTGTTAAGAAGTCTTCCATCTAAATGGAAGACTCGTACTTTGATCTGGAGGAACAAAGAGGAAATTGAGACCATCAGTTGGATGACTTGTACAACAACTTGAAAATATATGATCCTGAACTTACAAGATCATCAAGTACAAGCCAAAATCCACAAAATATGGCTTTTGTGTCATCTAACAGCACTAACAACAACTGCAACAGCAGCACAAATGAAGCAGATAACACTGCTTATGGAGTTAGTGCCACTCATACTCAATGTAATCCTACATCTGGAGATAACCTTAGTGATGCTATGATCTGTGCTTTCCTAGCTAGTCAGCCCAACTCTCCTTAACTTGCAAGAGAGGATCTAGAACAATTTGATCCAGATGACTTAGAAGAAATGGATTTACAATAGGAAATGGCCATGCTGACAATTAGAGCTAGGAGATTCATCTAGAGGACATGCAGGAAGTTGGATGTAAATGGTCAAAGAGTTGGATTTGACAGGACTAAAGTGGAGTGCTATAATTGTCATAAAAATGGTCACTTTGCAAGAGAATGTAGAGCTCCTAGAAATCAGGAAAACAAAGGAAGAGAGAATAATAGAAGAATTGTAACAGTGGAAAATCCCATTGAAAATGCCTTGGTTGCTAAAGATAGAAGTGGAGGGTGTGACTGGAGCTACCAAGCTGAGGAAGAGCATCCTACAAACTTTGCATTGATGGCACATACATCTTTAGGGAGTTCTTCCAGTTCAGATTTTGAGGTAGATTCTTGTTCTAAGTCATGTGTAAAAGCTTATGGTACTCTCAAAGAACAATATGATAGTTTGTCTTAAGATTACAAAAGGTCTCAATTTAATTTAGTATCTTATAAAGCAGGTTTAGAATCAGTAGAAGCTAGACTAGCTCACTATAAGAAAAATGAGGATGTGTTTGAAGAAAGCATTAATGTTTTAAACCTTGAAGTTAAACTAAGAGATAATACTTTAGTTGAAAACAAAAAGAAATTGGAAAAAGCAAAAAGAGAGAGAGATGAGTTAAAACTAACATTAGAGAAGTTTCAAAATTCATCTAAATCTTTGAATAATTTACTAGAAAGTTAAGTTATTAACAAGTTTATAACTGGACTAGGATATAATGCAGCTTCTTCTACTGCAGCTTCTCCTGCAGTAGAAAGCTTTGTGAATTTATCTGAGATGTTAGAAAATCAGGAGAATAATAAGTCTAAATCTGATAAGGGATATCATGCAGTTCCCCCACCTTTTATAGGGAACCTCATTCCCTTCAAACCTGATCTAACGTTTATGGATGAAATAGTTGAAAGTGAGAATATGAATGTTATTACTATTGTTACACCTAGTAATGGTAAAAAAGTTGTGTCAAATCATGAGTCTACTAATGTAAAAAATAATGGTGATGCAGTAGAACCTAAAACTGTTAGGAAGAACAGCTTTAGACCTTCAGTCATTGAGGATTGGAATTCTGATGATGATAGTAAGGTAGAATTTATACCTAATGTTCAGGATAAAACTGTTAGACCTAGCACCGAAAAGATAAAATTTGTTAAGTCTTCTAGGGAAACAGTAGAGAAGGTAGAAACACCTAAACAAAACAAACACTATCCTAGAGGGAACCAAAGAAACTAGAACAATCTTACGACCCAAAGACTAGGAAGTGACTTTAAAATGATTAATAAAGCTTGTTTAGTTTGTGGTAGTTTTGAGCATCTTCATTATGTGTGTGATAAAAAGGTTATAAGACTAGTGTGGAACAACTCAAGTAGGGTGAATCACAAGAACTTTGCTAATAAAATGACTCACCCTCACCCTAATAGAAGATTTGTTCCACAAACAGTATTAACCAGGTTTGGCAAAATTAATATTGTTGGTGCAAGTGTTAATACTGCTGTCAGACCAGTTAATACTGCTGGCTTAAAAACAACTATAAGTCATCCTAGACCAATATCAAATGCTTACAAAAAGGGATATTCACAAGACACAAGGCCATTTAACAAGTATTCAGCAAAATAATTTACTAGAAAGTTAAGTTATTAACAAGTTTATAACTGGACTAGGATATAATGCAGCTTCTTCTACTGCAGCTTCTCCTGCAGTAGAAAGCTTTGTGAATTTATCTGAGATGTTAGAAAATCAGGAGAATAATAAGTCTAAATCTGATAAGGGATATCATGCAGTTCCCCCACCTTTTATAGGGAACACATTCCCTTCACACCTGATCTAACGTTTAATGGATGAATGTGAAAGTGGACATCTATGAAAGTTATTTTACTATTTTTTACACCTAGTAATGGTAAAAAAAGTTGTGTTCAAATCATGGTCTACTAATGTAAAAAATATTGGTTGTGCAAGTAGAACCTAAAACTGTTAGGGAAGAACAGCTTTTAGGGGAACCTTCATTCATTGAGGAGTGGAATTCTGACTGATGATAGTAAGGTAGAAATTTATAACCTAATGTTCAGGATTAAAAACTGTTTGGACTAGCACGAAAAGATAAAATTTGTTTAAGTTTCTAGGGAAACAGTAGAGAAGGTAGAAACAACCTAAACAAAACAAACACATATCCTAGAGGGATCCAAAGAAACTAGAACAATTTTTCCTTAGACCCAAAAAGGACTAGGAAGGGACTTTAAAATGATTTAATAAAGTTGTTTTAGTTTGTGGTAGTTTTGAAGCATCTTTCATCTATGTGTCTGTGTTAAAAAGGTTTTATGCCTGTGTGGAACAACTCAAGTCGGGGAATCCAAAGAACTTTGCTTATTAAAATGACTCACCCTCACCCTAATTAGAAGTTTGTTACAAACAGTATTAACCTCAGGTTTGGCAAAATTAATATTGTTGGTGCAGTGTTTATTACTGCTGTCAGACCAGTTAATACTGCTGGTTAAAAACAACTATAAGTCATCCTTTGACCAATATCAAAATCGCTTAACCAAAAAGGGATATTCACCAAGACACCAAGGCATTTAACAGTATTTCAGCAAACAAAAATAGTATTTTCAATAAAAAGGTTAATACTGTCAGGGTTTAAAAGATACTACTGTTAGGGATAGAGCAGTAGTAAGTATTAATAAAACAAGGAAAAAGGGTTAATGTTTTAGGCCTCAGATGCTAGGTTTGGGAAAAGCAAAAATTAGTAGTAGGTTCAAATACTTTCAAGAAATATTCTTACATGATGCACGTGGCAAGATCCAAGTCTTAGCTGGATTGGATCCCAACGAGTTCTAATTCTCTTATTTTATGTGTAGGGCAACCCACAACAGATGGTAAGGTACATGGGGAAAAAAGTGAGTTACTAATGATATTGAAGTGGTACCTCTAGGCACATGATTGAAACAAATGATATCTTACTGAATATGATGATTGTAGATGGTGGTTTTGTTACTTCGAGATGGTAAGGGTCGATTTCTAGAAACTGTGAACTTCAACAGATAGGAACATTGGATTTTTAGATAGTGTTGTGTACGCTTTTGTAAGAAGCTGAAGGTATTAAACTTGTTTCGTGTTTGTCATAAACATGTGACAAAAGATAATGTTCTTTTTATTGACCACTGGAATTGTCATGTCTTATCTTTGACTCTTAAGCTACTTGAGGAAAGTCAAGTTTGCTAAGAGTTCCAAAGAAAGGATAACATTTTACAGCGTTGACCTTAAAGGTGTTGTTCCCATCTAAAGGTTTAAACTTGCCTCTTTGCTAAGGCCACAATTGATGAATCTAATTTATGGATAGCGAGGCTTGTCACATTAAGAACTTTAAAAAACATGAACAAACTTATGAGAGGAAACCTTGTTAGAGGTTTACCTTCAAAGTTTTTTGAAAATGACCATTCTAGTGGTATCGCTTGTCAGAAAGGAATGAACACAAAGCTCTGTAAGAACCAAACTTATGAAATCAATCAGTCAACTCTTAAAACTAAGTACATATGTACTATTTGGTCCTACAAATGTTAAAGAGAATTAAGAGTTTAATGAAAAAGTCTTATTGCCTAGTTGTCACTGATGACTTTAGTAGATTTTCTTAGGTATTCTTTTTGGCCACTAAGGATGAATCTAGTAGGATATTAAAGACCTTCATATCTGAAATAGAAAATCAACTAGACCATAAAGTTAAAGTTATCAGATGTGACAATGGAACTGAGTTTAAAAATAGTGTAATGAATCAGTTTTGTGAAATAAAGGGTTTTAAGAGGGAATTAAGTGTTGCTAGGACACCTCAGCAGAATGGTGTCTTTGAGAAGAGGAATAGAACACTGATAGAGGCTGCAAGAACTATGTTAGTTGACTCTAAGTTGCCAACCACCTTTTGGGCTGAAACAGTTAATACGGCTTGCTATGTGCTAAATAGGGTCTTAGTCATTAAGCCTCATACCAAGACACCTTATGAACTTATTCGTAGAAGAACCTCATTGATAGACTTCATGAAACCTTTTGGGTGTCCTGTTACCATCTTAAATTCCAAGGATAATCTAGGCAAGTTTGATGGAAAATCTGATGAGGGGTATTTTGTTGGGTATTCTGTGGTTAGCAAGGCTATGAGAGTATTTAACAAGAGGACCAGGATAGTTGAAGAGACCTTAAATATTAGATTTCTTGAAAATACACCTAATGTGACAGGAAATGGACTAGACTGGCTTTTTGATGTCGATTCTTTGACAATATCTATGAACTATGTGTCAGTTGTTGCAGGAAATCAAACTAATGGTATTGCAGGAACTAGAGATAACATTGTTATAGGTCAAGCTGAGAAGAAAACATAACATGAACAAGAATACATCCTAATACCTTTCTACACAACTGATCCATTAATCTCTCAAGGTCCTAAGGATAGTGAAGAAGATTCTGGAATGAAGCCTATAGAAGTGGATGTAAATGGAGCTTCAGATAAAGATAGGGAGGATGATCAAGCCACAAGAAGTGAGTTTGAAAGACTACTTCAACAGGAAAAGCAGACTAACAGTACTAATAGTTTTAATATTGCTGGTACACCTGTTAGTGTTGTTGAACTATCTTTTACTTATAATGATCCATTGGTATGTGCTTAATTACACATACCATTCTCCATTAAAAACGTGTTTAAATAACCAAAAGCGTACCCAAAATACATTGTATTTGTATGTTTTGTATTTGTATTGTGCAGGTAGCGGATATCTAAGAAAAGGACAAAAACAAAGCCAAAACAACAAAACCGAGCACAATATGATTCGTTCATCCTTGATCTTGCGATCAATCCATTTCCTCCTGCCGATAGGAGTGATTTTTATCATGAGCAGTTCGCCGATGAACTCGCTCACATCATATCTCCACCGGAGTATGATTGTTTCTACTTTAAGAATGAGCCTGAGCTGGGCGAATTTACTATGGATGTGGTGGGGGATATTTTTCCAACAAGAGAACCAAGAGTTCATGTGCCTAATGTTTTGCCCACCCATCTCACCCTTCATCTAGATTTCATTCTTTCTAATGATTCTCTTTTCGCTTATGTTGTATGGATCTTTCTTCCTTTTCTAGCATATCCCGCTGCTCCTCCATATCTTCTCTCTTGCGGGAATGAAGATACCATTTTTGACCCCGGCATCTCCATTTATCATTCTTTTATGCCAAGTGTATCTCATCGGAGTGGAACTTTCATGAAATTCAATGTTTATCCAAACCACTTGAATGAAAGTCCGATGGAGATTTTATCTTCCATTTCCGCCCCCATGGACTAATGAATTCGGGGTCGAGTCGAGCTTGTGACTCGGTTAACAAAAACAAGGTACTTCATGGGTGGCAACCCATGCTTATCCCTTAGTAGTAATGAATAAGTGTTTTGTGTTGTGAGGAGGCTTGCCTCTTTCCTTTCTCGTGTTTTGTGTTTTTTTATGTATGTCTAGGATTGCCCGGATTTTTGAAGCCTCTCGTACTCGCGGTTTTGTCCTTCGATCACTCGAGCTTCACATCCTCAGCTTTATTTGGGAATCCAATATCCTAATCTTATCAACTAACGTTTATCTTTAAACATACTTAATAAACGGCTTAGAATTTACGTAGAGACCCTTCTTAAAACGTTGAGGACAATCTTTAAATCTAGTATGGGGGATCTTCGATTTGATTGTGCCTGCAGCCGTTGGTTTCACGTAATCCCGTTTTTACCACCAAAATACCAAAAAAATGAAAAAAAAATTAAAATTTTTCAAAAATAAAATAAGTGTTTTGTTACAATTTTGGCTTTCCTGCTGAGTAGAATAAGAATAAATTTTGACTCGATCGAGCGTGTTGAGCTCTAGCTTGTTCCTTAACTTTTAGACTAAGCATTCGCAGATCTTTGCGAAGAACGGGAAATGATAGAGTTAAGTATGAGTTAGATGCTAAACAAGGATTATTTGGAAATCTTAAGAGCTCATAAGTGTAATTTGTGGCTTTTTCTCCTATAAGCTCCTAACCGGACTAATAATACGTGCTATTTTTGGAAATTAAACTTAAATCAACAATTTTTGAGATGTAGTCGATAGCAATAGTTTTAGTCTTAGTTCAAATTTATACTTAAATATTCCAAAAAGAAGTCTTCTATATATAGTAATATATATATATATATATATATGAAAAGTATAATGAAAAATGAAAAAATGATGAGTAATAATTATAAACTGTGGGCTGATAAAAGTTTGCTGCATCTTGCCGGCTCACAACCGATGTTACAGCCTTCTAAAGAAAGCCCATAGTAAGAATAAAAATCCGAGAGTGATAAAAGTTTGTTGCATCTTGCCGGCTCACAACCGATGTTGCAGCCTTCTAAAAGGTTGAGGGTTACAATTGCATCAATGTTATGTTTAAATATTAAGTGTGAATTAATAAATGTAAGGAAAATCTCTTTTTGTTAAATTTAAATATGCTTTTGAACTTTGAGTTTTTTGTTAATTTTAAATAAGCGATGTGTAAACAGGAAAACCTAAGAGTTTTTGAAACCAAAGGTCCGTGAGTCCCGATACTAGTCTCTGTGGGGTGTCAAAAGCCTGGTCACTTAGCTGCAAGGTTGGGATGTGTCGAGACGAAAGTCGCTACATGGGATGATCTCGCCTTCAAACTCATTATTCTCGGGTGGAACGTAAAGCATAGAAATTTGGTAAAACGTTGATCCATGGTTGAAATTTGAAATGGCACATTTACCTAAAATATAATAATTGTCAGAAGTGAAAAGTTCACAAGTTGCAAATATGAGTAGTGTTAGCATGTTTATTTGTATTTAACGGTGATTTCGTTTTAAGCTTGGTTTGGAATAAGTAAAATGTAGGGAATGATGAATTTATCCTTTTTGGGGCATTTTAGGATTGAAATGCGTCTTGTTCTATGATCCCTAACAATTATAAAATAACGAAAGTCAAACATGTTAGTTAGTTGCTTAAAAAGAAAAGTACAAAAAAAATACAAAAATATGTGGGAATAAGTGTATGTATATTTAAAAATGGTAAAGACGGGGCTTTTCGAAGCTATTGATTCTTTAATTCCCTCGATGAACACTTAGCTACTTTTTGAGGTAATTAGTCGAGGGGGATCGAGATTCTTAGTTTTCTTAAGTGTTTACGTATAGAATTGCATGAGGACACGGCAATATCTTAGTATGGGGGATTTTGGTATGTGCTTAATTACACATACCATTCTCCATTAAAACGTGCTTAAATAACCAAAAACGTACCAAAAATACATTGTATTTGTATGTTTTGCATTTGTATTGTGCAGGTAGCGGATATCTAAGAAAAGGACAAAATGAAGCCAAAACGACAAAACCGAGCACGAGAACCGAAAGAGCGTGAAGAGAAGTCAAAATCAGAGCCAAAAGTCAAAAAGTCAAAGTCAACCCCGAAAAAGTCAAAGTCAAGGACGGAGCCGAAACCAAAGAAAAAGTTAATTGGCCAACCCGTACCCATTTAATAGGCCAGGACATCCCATTAAGCTTTTATATAAAATTCTTATAAGCCTTAAACATTTAAAAACCCAAAACCCTTTATAACCAGGCCCAACAAACTGGCCCAACCCTTAAAAGCACTTAAATGTCGTTAGCCCTCAACCCTTTTCATAGTTAGTCTAAAAGGACTAACCATGCAAACATCCTGCTAACCTCAAGGACCTAAAATGCAAAAGACAAGGACGACTCCTGCAATCCCACTATATACCTTGAGGGGCCATAGTTGCCCATTCCCCAAACTTTACCCTGTTTAAACCCAAACCCTTTTATACCCTTTTTTCCCGCCACTACTGTACATCTTCTACACACGCTTTGCGTGTGTCCTTTCCCTGCATAACCAGACAAAATTTTCACCCCACAACAAAAGCTTCACTCTCAAACCCTCATCCCACCTCACTACACTCCATTTGCCACCTTGGCAATCTTCAAAAGCCCTATTCGTCAAAGGAAAATGACAAAGGATTGATGGCTCAGATTTATTAGATTGGGGACCAAGGATAATGAAGGGCCAAGATGTGTTTTGGTTTCCTCTCACAACAAAAACATAACAAGCACATTATGAAGAGAAGAGACAGCTAAGACAGAAGTAGAAAACAACTAGGAGTAGTGTAACTAGGAGTAGTGTAGTTATAGTTTTAATTTTATTTTTAAATGTATTAATTTATGTTTTCTTGTCTTTAAATTTCTGTCTTTACATTTCAAAGTATTGTAACCTTTTAAAATATTAATGAAAATTTCAGTTTTATGTTTAAGCAAACTTTGTTTTTATGCATTTAAGCTCACCCTCATTTACAAGTCATTCCTATAAGGTTTTCTAAGCTTTTAGAACCTATTTTATTTATTTGAGCTTTTGGAAGATAAGCTGGAAAAGGAAGAGCTTATGGGTTATTTAGACTGCTTATTTATAAGCTGGGTAGGTTAGAGCTTTTAGGAATTTCATTCATTTCCTGTTTTGAGCAAGGGAATAAGGTATACTCACCTTTTCATTTTTTAGCTTATTTACTGTAGCATAGCTTATTGTGCTTATTTTATGCTTAACCTTGCTTATTATTGTTTTCAAATGCTTATTTATGCTCTCTTAATGTTTAAATGTTCTTAGTTTAAGTTTTCATTTAAAACTGTCTATTTTAGCTTTTATACTGCTTATTTCACCTTGCTTATTTTAAGTGCTTAATTTTGTGTTTTAATTGGTTAAATGTCTTTATTATGCCTTATGATTAATCTGTCCTAAGTTCTTTTGAGTTTTCTTAATCTGTTTTTCAGTTTAAATTAGATTTTAAAGGTTAAAGGGGTGTTTAGGTCAAGGTTCAAAATGGGTAAAAATGGTATGCAATTTATTGTTGGTAATTAAACTAGTTTTCATAAGCTCATACAAAGTCTTAAAGTTAGTTTACAAAAGCTTAGAGTTGTTTTCTATAAGTTTTGTCATCAAAAGTTCTAGGCTGCAAGTTTTTAGTTGTGCTAACAGCTTATTTGTCAATCTTCTTAAAAATGTATTTGGGTCATGGTTTTTGTGTTCAAGTTGAGTTTAACATACATGAATATGCATCTGTCTTAAGGGTCATAGTCTTTAGTAAAATTCATTTGAGTAATTTGATTAAATTCAGTTAAGTGGTGGTAGTTCATTTGCTTGCTTCTTAAATACCTACATGTGCAGTTCAAATTGTGGTTTAGTTTTAGCTTATCTTTGATAAATTTTGCTTAATTTAGCTTGTTGTTGTCTGTTTAGCATTTGTTTTGAGTTTTTAAAGATCCCTTTTTAGTATTAAATATTGTCTGCAAGTCTTAAAAGAAAACAGAAATCAGCATGTACTAAGCCTCACAGCCTTTTTCACAACCCTTTTTCTTAGCTTCTTTGATTTTCAAATTGTTTTCCAATTGCTGATTCAGAAAGCTTATTGGTTAAGCTTTAAGGTGATATAGCTTATTAAGCCATAAGGATCCATTGATGTGCTTAAAATTAAGCCCCAAAGTACCCTTATAGGCTGTTTTTAGCAATTTTTGCCCCTAAGTGCTTATTGACTTTTTTTAGCCTTTCTACTTATGTTTACTTGCTTAATTTAGTTCCCAAGTTCTTATTAGGAGTAGGTTGATATCTGTTTTTGCATATCTTGTTTTATTTTAGCTTATTAAGTTTACAAAATGCTTAACATTTTCCTTTTATAATCATTAAGTTAAAATAGCTTCTGTCAGCTTATTTCTAGTTTTTCCAGCACATTCTTTGCTTATTCCTGTTTTCTTTTGCTTATTAGGTGTAGAAGATTATGTGTTTTAGCTTATTTTGTTATGTCATTTGCTTATTAGTCTAAAAAGGCCAACTGTTGGTACTTTTGGCCTTAGTTTTAAAAAAAGCCAATTGTCATCTTTAAGCTCATTTTCTGAGCTTATTATAGCTTTTCAAAAATAATCTCAAGTTTTAAAGTTGTTAGTTTTCAGCTTATTTATAACTTTGTTCTTAAAGTTTTTCAAAAAGAAAAAAAAAGGAGTAGGGAAGTCAGGGGTGAGCAAGGCTCGAACCCCTGACCTCTACCCACTCAACCTTTATAGCACCTCACACACGCACACACAAACCAACTGCCCTAGGGTCTTTTTCGATTATACTTTGCATTGTTTAAATTATATAGTCTTTTTACAGTTTTGCCTTATTAGCTTATCTAGCTTATTTACCAGCTTATTAGATTAGCAGTTGTGCTCATTTTATTTTTCTTACATTCTCCTTAGTTAGTAGTTCTTTCTGTAATTTTTACACATTTTTATAAATTAGTTTCCTATACCTAAACATTTAATTTCATTAAATCAGTTTTTAATTCATAAAAAATAAAATAAAAGTCAAAAAAATAAATTCTTTTTTTCAAAATTTTCTTTTATCATTTAGGACCTAGGAAAAATGAATTTGTTTTCGTAGGGTAAAAATTTTAGAATTTCGTTTTTTAAAGAACGGGTTTCGATCCCGTTCTTGTTTTTCGTGTTTTTAAGCTCAAATCACTTTCGTTTTTAGTCTAGTTTTCTTTATTCTTACATTTTAGTCACTTAGGGTTAATTAGATAATAGACGTAAGCTGTTAGAGTTCGAGGTTGGAGATCGTGTGTTATTAAAGGTGTCGCCTTGGAAAGGCATGATTCGTTTTAGAAAGAAAGGTAAGTTAGCACCGAGGTATGTAGGATTGTTCGAGATCCTTGAAAGGATCGGCCATGTAGCTAATCGGTTAAGATTCCCTGTGGAGTTGAGTGGTGTGCATAACACATTCCACGTGTTAAATTTGAAGAAGTGTTTGGCGGATGCTAATCTGCATGTGCCACTGAATGAATTCAAGGTTGACAAGACTCTTTGTTTTGTTGAGTAAATGTCGAGATTATGGACCGTGTGATTAGGATTTTGGAAGGTTTTACGTAGTAGGATAGTCACTTGTGAAAGTTTATTGGGAATTCAAGCGTAAGCGCACCGAGTTTACTTGGCGGCGCGAGAAGACATATAAAGTCTAAGTATCCTCAGTTATTGGTTGATCGTGCTATTGAACCGGCTAGTTAAATCTCGGGACGAGATTTCCTTAAGGAGGGGATAATGTGACACCCGTGATATGAGCAAGTTAGTCATACCTTTAGAGTTGGCTAAGTGTATATATGTATTATATGTGTGTGTTATGTGGCTTTATCTGTGAGCATAATTTTCATTCTGAGGTGCGTGTTCATCTCATTTTAGAATGGGTTTGGGTTATTGAGGGTTATTTCAACTTTTGTTCACGTGTAGTGACAATCGGATTATGAGTGACGTGTTTCCATGCTTTGCTACGTCAATATGTGGATAATTATATGATGGATTAATACGGATAGTGTGTTATATTAGAAGTGAATTAGAATCGTGAAGTATGAGTGTTAGTGATGAACTTTCTAATTATAGAAAGTATTTTTGGGAAATAAAAAATTATAAATAGAATGTTTAGTATTTAGTTTTTCATGCAAAAGGTTTACCAAATTTGCATAGGTTTTATAGAAAATTAAGGTAATGTAAGTAATGATTTAATAAATAATTAAATAAAAAAATAAAAAATATATATAATAAAAGGGGGTGCGTTCGGTTTTTAAAGAAAAAGAAAAAAAGTATTTTTTTTTACTAAACTAAATTTGTGTTGGGCTAGGATTTGTATATCTTTATCCCTAAGTATAGAAGCCCTAAACCCAAAATTTAGTCCCATACCCTTCTCCTCTTGTGTGTGCCGTACGACCTCCTCCCCTAAGAACAAGGAGAACAAAAATTTTGATCAAGAAATCTAGGTGATTGATCGTGTTAATTCAAGTAAGATCGTTAGGTATGTTCTTCATCCTTGTTTATTCTTTCAATTCATGTAACAAATAATATGGTGGATCATTGGGGTTTATTATTTTCTGTATTTTAATATAATTAGATCATGTGGGAGCGTTTGTGGTTTGATTAGGATCATAATGGTGCAATCGGTTAGGTATAAAACGCGTTAGATCGTGATTTAGGTTGTGGCAGATTTTTTGGTCGTGTTCAACGAATGATATATTGATGATTAAAAAGAGTCTGCTATTGTTTCTTGAGCCTATGATAAGCTCAGAGATGTTTAGTTTTCAAAAATCAGAACGGAAGGTTTTGATGGTCGGAAAGTTAGCTCAACATAATTTTTTGTAAGAAAAGTTGTTTAAAACAATTAAATCGGTCAGTTTTGGGGTCTGATTTTAAGGGTAAAACCCCTACTTAAAATTCAAACTAAGCTTAGACAAAACATAGAGTTCAAGTTCTATATGTCTATTAACCTCACATCAAAATTTAGCCTCTGATTAGTTGTCTAAGTAGGGTAATTAGGGCCATACATTTTAGTGTGCAATCAGACCCGATTTGGGACTGTTTTGAAGTTTGATTTTTTTAGGAGTACTTGTGCATGTAAATGCCTTTTGGGAATCTAATTGTAGTTAGATAACACATAAAGAAACATAGATGATTTTTGGTATAATTTATAAAGGTTATCAAGTAAGGTTTTTAAGTTAGTCAAGACACACTAAAATTCTGCATTTTTGGATAAATTGTAGTTAACTAGTATAATGTGTTAACAAGATGGTTAAGGTTGGGCATGGTGTCGGGGTGACCCATGATGGTTAATCAAACCCTTAGATATCTATCATATGAGTGTTACATGGACTTGAGCTTTTAGCTTGGTCACGTGTAACACGTTTGTATTTGTATTGTGTAGCTTGTGTTAATATTGTTTGAAAGCTGCTTGTGCATCAGGTGAGTTTCATAGTCCCTCTTTTCACATCGCTTTTTAATTGGGATGGAAATGATGCAAATGGATTTAAAATGTTCTAATTACTGTGATTATGTGTCTTTATTTTGAAAGTATTGGACCTTACTTGGCTATTGTATGTTACGTGCTAATTGCTTATGTATTTTGGGATCGGGGGTTAGTTCCTACCCCATTTGTTGTGTATTGGGAGGGTTTTTGTTGTAAAGTTTCCTACTCAATTTGTTATGTTATTGGATTCGGATGGTAACATTCCCTACCCATTTGTATGATATTAGGATCGGGTGGTATCGTTTTCCTACCCATGTGATGTGATGGTTTATGGGATCAGGGGTAACGTTCCTCCACAATTGTTGATACTTGTTGGATCGAGGGACATGTTCCGTTCCCACGCTTGTTTTGGTTACATTTGCATGCTAGCTTGTATGATAGTGCATTTAATGTCCTGCCATGTTTGCTTTAATCACAGTAATTGTTTATAAGCTTTGATATTCGTGTCTTAAACCTATGACTCTCACTCAAAATAATTATATACTCCTTGTTTGATGTAAACATTTAATTGTTTAATGCCCGTTTACATTGAACGCTAATTTTTGGCGTACGCGATTTAACCTAACGTTTACAATTTCAAGCAAACATGTATAATACAAAAGGTACATTGCGGATCTGTTGGCGTCGTCAATGACTTGAAAACATAGGGTGTTATAACAAAGGCTTCCAACCTTCAAAGAATTCCACCTGGAGTCCAAGCGAGATCACACTTTACTTATTTTTTGTATATCAAAAAATACGAATACAGTAAGAATTATGATTTTTCAATATATGATTTCTTCTATCTCTTACTATGTTACCGTTACCATGAGCGGCTAAGCATTTAAAGTGCTGGCCTAGTTATGTAATTACTTTTGTTATGATTGTTTCCTGTTAAATTATGGTTTCATTAGATATTCCTTGACTATCGTATAACCTTGGGTTTTGGTAGTACGGGTAGTTTGGACCTAGCTTGCCCCATTAATAGATTATCTTGTCATGATGGGATCCAATGGGTACTAGGGAGGATCACTAACTCCTTACCTAGTGTAGGAACTGACCGGTCACCGCACTTATCACTCAATACTTACAAAGTAGGAACTCTTTCAGAGGGGGTTAATAACCTTTATAGGTTATTAGATATGTTTTAGGAAAAGTTAGGATTAATCACTGAAACCTGGATAAACCTACCTCCCAGATGATTCAGGACTAATTCGGAATCGCAGGGAGTATAGGATAGACTGTATATGCACATTCAAGTCTATCGACCTTAGAAACCAGTAATGAAACCATAGTTTAACATTGCACAAGAAAGTGTCTTCATAACACTAGTAATGAAGTAACTAGGTTATCACATTTTCTCTCTTGATATCTTCGATCCTTTTACTTTTCAGTTATTTATTTTATTATTTTACTATTTTTTCAATTAAAATCAAACACCATTTTCAAAACGTGACATTTCAAATTAAAACTAATTACACCTTAGCTCTTGGGATGACCTCGGATTTACCATTCTATACTACTCACGATCGGGTTCTCTGCCCGTTAGTGCGTCGTTAGGTAGATCGAGTTTTATAAATTTAAAACTTGATAAAAATATATTTTAAAAGAAAATACGCATCAAGTTTTTGGCGCCGTTGCTAGAGAGCTAAAAAATAGAATTAATTTGATTATTTGATTATTTCTCTTCTTTTTCTCAACTCTATATCTGCAGGAACCATGGCTGGAGTAGACATCGATACTCTCACTATGGAGCAATACCTAGCATTGTCACGAGAAAACCAGGCACCGGGCGTGGTTAAATCCAAAATCGGAGGCAATGTTAATTTTAAAATCAAGAGTCAGTTCATGCGTGAACTGATGGAAGACACTTTCTCTGGGAACAAAGACGGGGATGCTCACGATCACATTGATCGGGTCCTCAGCATCGTTGGCTTATTTAATATTCCTGGAGTCACTAAAGACGCAGTCATGCTTTAAGTTTTTTCCTTCACTCTTACTGGAGCTGCAAAATATGGGTGGACAGACTCGCCCCAGGAACTATCAATACCTGGGATCTTCTCAAAAAATCCTTTATCCAAAGGTACTGCCCACCTTCCATGACCGCAAAGCAGCTTAAAGATATTCACAACTTCAAGCAAGAAGGAGACAAACCATTATACCAGGCATGTGAGCGGTATAATGACCTGCTATACAAGTGCCCTACTCATGACATATATAGTCATCAAAAAGTAAACATTTTTTATAAGGGTTTAAGCACTATGAACTGTCAATTGCTTGATTCACAGGGACCCATCCCCAGGATGAGACCAGCCGAAGCTCTCATAGCAATTCAGAAAATGGCTGACCATTCTCAAAAATGGCACGACGGCACAACAAGCAAGAATATCAGGAGCATTAGTAGCAATGATGGACTAGCTGCTTTAGTTAGCAAGTTGGACAATCTAGGAAGAGACATGAAGAAACTAAAGGAAAGTATTCATGCAATCCAGCTTGGATGCCAAATTTGCGAAGGACCTCACATCGACAAGGATCATCCTCTTAAAGAGGAAGTTAAACAAGTGGAAGAGGTCAGTTATGGGGAATTTAGATGAACAACGCCTTTTAACAGGAATAATGGAGGAAAGTTTTATGTAGGACCACCTGGATACTATACTAAGATTGATAATCGTCCACCATATAGCGAAAAAAGGCAGAGCTTAGTAGAATTATTAGCTAAGCATCAAGAGGAATCTGCTCGAAGAATTACTGAAATGGATGTGTGGATTAAAAAGCTTAAAGAAAATGCCAAGATTAACACGAGGAACCAAGACGCCTCACTTAAAAACTTAGAAACCCAGATCGAGCAATTAACCGAAGAACTCCATTCCAGGAAGGAAAAATCTGAACAAGCAAAGGTAGTAACTGTTGAAAATAAGGGACTCAGTTCTCCTAAGAAGCTTAAGAATCTACACAAAATATGCTTCCTCTCTGACTCTCATAAAGAAAGCACAATCGATCAACTACCTACGAAGGAATCTAATCTAGGACATTTCATGCTTCCCTGCACTATCGGTAACTTTAACTTTTATGTTATGGCTGATTTAGGAGCCAGTGTGAAAGTTCTACCTAGGAATAGTTTTGAGTATTTGGGATTAAGAAACCTTAGTGAAACTGAGATGCTAATGGAAATGGATGATATGAGAAAAAAGGCACCACTTGGGATAATTAAAGACATACTTGTAAAAATTGATAAATTCATGTTTCCATCTGACTTTGTAATTCTAGATCAAACCCCAATTTGATTGTTATTTTGGGAAGACCCTTTTTGGCTACTATTCATGCCCAAATTAGTGTTCTTGAAAAAGAGATTTCAATGGGGATAGGAGACAAAAGGGTTACATTTGACATAAATAGGAATGACCCTAATTTCGCCCTTACGGAGGGAATCTTTATGTTAAATTCAGTTAACACAGACGAACCAATCACTAGAAGATTAAAGATAAGTAATGACATGACTACAACACATTTTTGTAAACCGATTATACAAGAATTTGATAAGGACTTTAAGGCCTGGCCATCCTGTAACCCGTTCAAGAACGAATGTGATAGGGGGCATGCAATTTATGGAATCAATGAGCTCGATGAAACAAAATATTGGTTCTTCCCTAATAACTACAAAAGGAAGGAAATGAAAGGAGATGGGGTATCATTTCCAAACTTTTTAATAATAAGATATGGTAGTTGTCAGGTTGAGAATTCTGTTTGGATTAAAAGGTATTCATAATGGTGTAATGAAAATTCTCATGATAAGAAACCTAGGCCTAGAGACTACACTTTCAAAGAGTAGGTGAAGCTTAAGAAAGGGCACCTAGATATAAGTAAATCAGTTAGGAAATATTTATTTAGATTATGGGTGATTGGTAAATCTACCGAGGCATTAGATTCTGATGAAGACCCTTTTGGAAGATATTTAGATGAATACAATTGGGTATTCCCTAAAGAAATTGAACAACTTGCCGATGAATACGAAATAAAAATTAGAGAAAAATGTCAAGTTCTTGAAGAAATATGGACAAAATGTAAAAGAGCTCGAAGTAAGGATAAAGATTGGTGGTATGATTGCTAGTATAAGGATGAAGAAAAAACAGAATTAGGTAATGAAGATTACAATCCACCAATAGTGCATACAGAAACATTTGAAGTGATCAAATATAAGTTTAACAACGGATGTAGCTTCATATGTGTTAGTGGAAAAAGTAATGAAACCCTGTCATTGGGAAGAAAAAATGGATCAAGGTTTAGGAAAATGATAATGGAGGAAATGGAAGAAACCCTTAGGGATGATGGAGAGGACTCTGTCGACGAAACGTAGCATAAGCATGAGTCTAACTTAAAGACTCATTAATAAACAAAAGTGCTTGTCGGGAGACAACCCATCTTTTATTTACTAAAATTTCTTTCTACATTAGTTGGTTTGCATGTTTCTTACTTTGTTTTGTAGAATCCAAAAGTTAAGAGGCAATTCTTGAGACCGGATCTACTCATAATCATTTGGTAACTCTGCTGAATTGCAGCAGTTACGGCGTAACCACTACAGTTACGTCGTAACCTCTTTAATTACGACGTATCCCATTTCAAGGTTACGCCGTAACACCTTAAAAACTTAAAATTTTTACCATTTGATTACGACATAACCACTATGGTTACACCGTACCCTCCTTATGAAATCTAAAAAATTTAAGTTTTAAACATGTATAAACCTTGTATACATAAATGGACTTTGTGGGTATGTTCTCTGGAAGCCCTCACGAGACTAAACTCGTCCAATTGGGCCACCAAGTGGTTTAAAAGGCTTGTTGCATATGCTAAATGCAACCATGATTCCTATGAAAGTGAGTTAGGTTTGTATTTACTGTACACTTTATAATTCTTGTAGAATGGTTTTATGCTTGGGTTTGTTTTTGTGATCACAGGAGATAAAGAGCTTGCTGGAAGGCGGAGATATTAATTCCGCCTAATTTCAAATTTCAAAGCAATGCTCAGGGAGTTTCTTGTCTTAATTCTACCATTTTCTTATTATTTCATTTCCTTAATGTACAATAGGGACATTGTACAAATCAAGTGGGGGGGATGGGAGTAGAATTAATACTTGACGTATGTTTTGCCTTCAATTTTCTAGTTTTCTTTGAAAATTATGTCAATTTTAAAATTTTTGACAAATTTTTCTTAAATAACTAGAATTAATCTTTGCCGAATGCACATTACCCTTTATTACTATTTGGTGAGATTTAAACCTAATATTCCGTTTCCATCATATTACTCAAAAATCCACCAAAATATTGAGTGTGCCGGTAGTATTGTAGACTTAAAAACTTGGCATGTACATCATTTCAAGACCTAATTAATTAGCAGGAATAGATAGTTCAAGAAGGCAACACTTAAGAAATCACCTAAATAGCCTATATGTGTGCGTTTATCGACTTGTTACACTGACTTGTCGACCTCCAGTGATAAACCCTTTGGTTGCACTCATTATTAGTGCGAGATACCCCTAGATCACCCATGTTGAGCCAATCTATGTTTTCACCCAACTCTAAATGTTTCGTTACACCATTTTACCTTAGACTACCTTGTAGTCTTTATTTTCTTTGTGTTGAAATCTCTGGCTACTTAAGTCCATGGTTCGGGGGAATGGGAACGAAAATTATATACTTTTGTGGAAGACCAATCAGTTATGATCTATCAAGACCCCCCTGTACCACCACTTTCGACATTGTTTATCTTAAGTGGGGGGGGGGGGGATGTACGTGTAATATCGAATGTTGTAGGGGCAATAGTTAAAGATATAAACCCCTGTAGCATTTGCGTATTTACCATGAAGAAAAAAGGGTGCAACAAAAGGCCACCCATGTGCTAAAAATATAAAGATGGTGCAAAAATAAAAAATATATAAAAAAATGGAGCTAGTAGCCTATAATTGCACCAAAACATCTCTGTAAAATGGAGCTAGTAGCCCATTATTACACCAAATCATACCGATACTTATGAAGAATAGAGCTAGTAGCCCATCATTGAAGATCAGATTTTCAGACTTTCACTCTTGGACCCATGGATGGATAGTAGCTAGTTACGACAACCATAGATTATTTTATACTATTTGTTTTATGTTTTTATTAACAACCATGACATCAAATAACATCTATTTTATAGCATCATTTATCCCATGTTATTAACCCATTTTGTATAATTATTGCAAAGAGTTGTTACTTAATCGTTTATATTTGAGAATTGCAGTAATTATGGAGTACTTGGTGAAAGTTAGCAAAAGGCGCGCATTTTGGAGCTTAAATGAAGATATTTTGAAGATTACTATTCTGAAGACCAATACGCCGTATCCATCAAGGAAGATACGGCGTATCCGTGCCTGCACTCACCAAAGACCACAAAGGAATGAAGATCAATACGCCGTATTGAAGATATAGTATGTGAATATTCTGGAAGATATCAAACGTGGTCCCTACTCCAAGAAACTCCAATACGCCGTATCCAACCCATTGGATACGCCGTATCAAACCGACTTCCAGACCCTATAAATACAAAACTCAAAAATGAGTTTTAAGTGTGCTAAATCATATTCTCGATACCTAAACCATAAAAGTCGATTTTCAGAGGAGAAAAAGAGCAGAAGAGGTCTTGCAACGCATTCCAATCCATAGAAGACAACGTGTAATTCCATATACTTTAGTAATCGTTCAGTTTTTGGTATCATTCGTTAACTCGGTTAGTTTACCTTGGCTAAATAATTGCTCTTGTATTTATTATGACGCTTGAAGGCTAATACCTTTGGGTATTAGCCATTATTATGAAGATCTGAATGTTTGGTATTGTTTATCTCGATTTCTTGATTTATCGTTGAATGCTTGTTTATGTTTATCAATTTATACTTGTTTACGTGCTTTTGTATGTGACCTATCATTCAACTGGATCTAGTGATACGGACCAAGTAATCTAGAGTCTGGGATAGCTCTCCATATAGAATTTTCTACATCTAGGAATAATATGATCCAAATATCTGTCCCATCTAAGTCTGTGTCAGGATACACTTCGAGCTTATTCTATTAATTGGATATTGCCAATGGTTTATTGATCGTGTTGACTAGCAGGTGACGTAGATAATTCAACAAGTAGCGTTCTAATTCCATTGGATAGTTAGACAAGTGGACTACTAGTGTATAAACTATAACACCTCGTGTTTTAGGTCATTGTACGACATTATGTAATTCACAATTTATGTTTAGGGTTTTACGCGTTTGCTCTTAAATCGTAATCGTTAAGCTAAATCGCGTAAACTAGAAATGATCATTCAATGTAAATGGGCATTAAACGATTAAACGTTTACATCAAGCAAGTGTTAAATGGTTATTATGAGGATAATTATCAACTTTGTTCATTTTATTTTTATTGGTTACGTTAAGTGGTTACGTTTCACGATAAAGTACGTTTAGGCCTTCCCGAAAACGCGTTAACTTATCTACGCTTCATCAAATACCCAAAAATTTGTACCCAATATTTAAATTTTATTTAAAACTTCAAGTATTTATCACTTTATTCATATTCTTATTGAAGGAATTCAAATCAAACCCTACAATGTACAAGTTATACATTGTATTTAATCTATACTATCTTTATCCTCAAAATAATACATTTATACACCAAATAAAGATCAAAGATATTTTCTAACCCCCCTCCTAGCATATGAACGAGTATATGTATGTATACTAAGCCTAGATAAGACCAAAAAGCTTCACAAATATCTTCATACATGCATCTTGCATCCACTTGAACCATGACTAGCCAAGTCTTATCCAAGATAAGCTCCAACCTTCCTCCTAAGTCTTCTAGTCCTTGCCACCTTGCATGGCTTCAACTAGACACCATAATATCTCATAATATCTACCAAGTAGTATAAATAGGCATGCAAGGGTCATAGAAAACTCACACAAGACATTTCTTTACAAGAAAATTACAAAATCAATCTCTTTGTCTCTCTTGCTAACCCACGGCTCAAAACTCATAAAATACTCAATCCATAGCTTAATTTTCTATCATCATACAAGCATTATCATATCATATTTAAGGTATTCTAAGAAGAATTGAAGGGTTGGTTAAGCTTTAAAGAGGTTTTAAACAATGAAAAATGCAAGATTTTGGGTTTTTGGTTAAATTAGGGTTTTCACCTTATTATTTTTTCAAGCCAAGTTGTTAATCACAAGGGTGTGATTGTTATTCTTTCTCTACTCATCCACACAAGGTTATTTAAAAGCTTAATCATTTCATAACTAAGATTTTATGTGTTCTATATGCACTATTATAGCAAATCAACATTTTAGGAACTTTTAAATATGTAAAGGACTTTTACTTAAGTCTCAATGTTTTGTGAACTTATTTACATGTTATATGGATGCTATTATGATGTTAAAATGGAATTATAACTCGTGTACACACTTGTTAAAGTAAAAAAATAATATGTACAAATTAGGGTTTCTTTTATAAGATTGTATTAAAAGTGAGGTTAGAGGACTTGTTGTCTTGAACCATGGATAAAATATGAACTAATAGACTTTATATATGTAATACATAAGATATAAATGTTGTAAAGTAGTTGTAATAAGGTGTTGAAGCTTAATGGTAACAAATCAGCTTAAAACATGCTGTAATCAACAAAACACTTCAACCTTTTGTTTTGTTTCGAATTTGGAAGCAGCATAATAGAGTTTGAAAGATATGTACATCTCATAAGGATTTCAAAATGATAAGAAACTCGAAAAACGGATTAATAACGAAGAAGATACACTAGTTACGAGTTTACGACGCTAAATACTTTATAAAACAAATTTTATAAAAAGTTACTATTCATGGCAGTAACTTATACTTTGTAAACATCAATAATATGATAAAACTTTCAATTACGAGAACGTGTTCGAAAGAATCGCTAAAAACGGAGCTATAACGAATAAGATACGACTAAAACAGGTTTTACGTTAATTAAAAGTATAAAAACGATTTTATAGCTGTTATGAACAGTAAAAACACTATTCATCACAGAATCTCAAAAACCTAAAAATGTGATTTTATGATCACTCGTCTTAATACGAAAGCGTGGGCGTAAGAAACGCGAGAAACGGACTTAAAACGACAAAGTTATGTCATTTTTGCTAAAGGCGTAATTATAAACGTTTTTACTTTATAAATACGATTTCACTTAAACGATTAGATGGTGATATAGCTATATAGAATATATATGTTATTAGTTATCAAAGTGCTATATTACTAGGGAATTTCATAATGAGGCCTCTTCGGATGGCGTATTGACGAGCTGTTGGATTTACGATTTAAAGTGTCCTAGCTCCTCGTACGTCATGTCATGACCTCTTAAATTATGATAGCCCGAACGATAGTACGATGATAACTATATAGGATTATATATGGTAGTTGTTAGACAACGTACTTGAATACTGATTCGACCTATAATATCTAGGTTGCATTCGGGCGTTAGCGTGACGCGTTTTTACTTGGGATATTTTATTATCAATTTACTCACTCAAGGTGAGTTCATAGCCCCATGTTTTACAATTATTAATTTACAAGTTTTTGGGGTGAGAAACATATGCATGTTTTACAAATTAGACGCAAGTGTACATTTTATCATGATTACGTTTTGCCTAAGTAGCGATAACCCACTATGCCCATGAATCATGAACTATCAATTACTGGAATGTGAGCGCGAATGATTATAGATAGATCTATTTGGGATTGACCTCCCCGTTCGGGTGACTAGCTATCACTGGAAACGAACGTATATCATGTCGGATTTTGGATGTTACGGGTTGAACATCATCACGAGCAATGTAGGCAATATTTATATATTGTATTCATTTATGTCGAGCTTCGGTGTCATGAGCTTAGGAAAACGTAATTACATTTTGTGATGTCTGCATCTGTTGCATTATCACGGGGAAAGTCTTGCGGTCCTGCATATACATTTACATAAACCTATGAAATTCACCAACTTTATGTTGACGTTTTGAATGCAATATTTTTTAGGAGGTCATTAAGCACGAGGTGCGAATGATACATTGGTGGTTATATTTTGAAGTCATACATTAAAGATTTTAGTCGCATTACATTTTGTATATCAGTTATGGGCTGGAAATCTTTGTAATAATAACAAGTAAACAAGTAAAGCTTTGGGCTTTTGTAACACATACTTTATTAAATCCAATGTATCAGTTTTAAACGACTTTTTGGTCGTTCTTATATTATCTTGTGTTATTGATCTGAGAAGTAACACGCCCCGGACCCTTATTCCGCTGCGACCCAATTTGGGGGTGTTACAGATTGGTATCAATAGCCAAGGTTATAGAGAACCAGGTCAAATGTTTTTGTTGGACTGTAACCGTTTTTCAAATATTGCATTCATATAAAGGGGTTTTCACGGGACATACATACACTAATTGTGCATTAGTTGGTTGAACTAGATGCATTCATGATTGATATACGTATTTATAAGATATTACGTATATAAGGATAAGAGTCTTATATTAGCATACTTATATAAGCTAATTTTGATTTCAGATATTATCATGTCAGATTCTGAGCATTCTATAGTTACATACACATCAGTATCCATTCCAGTTGAGGACGATTCAGACATTGGTTCACCAGGAGTCGATGGACCACCCATTATTGGAGGTGGAGTGATCAACAAAAAAGGAGGTTGGTTGTTGGGGAAAAAAGAAAAAAAAAGGGGGAGGAAAGGAGGGTAAAAAAAATAAAATATTGTGTTTGAATTGGGGTAAGGGAAATTTGGGGGTTAGGTGCGCAAACCTTTGATTGGTGATTTAATACAAATGATCGAGTTCGAAAACCTCTTCTGGAGGCGGTCCCTTTAAATAGGGCGTCCCCCATATATTTATGGGACCGCCAACAGTGAGTCTTGTAAAAATTGATTATAAAAGATTTAAAATTTTTAAAAAGAAACGTATTCACCCCCCCCCCCTCCCCGCCCCTTCTACGGTTTTCACAATTGGTATCAGAGCCACGTCGCTCTAGTTTTTAAAATAAATAGTTTTTAAAATAGAGTACGATCCAATGATAATCAAATTACCCATGAAGGGTGGGGACAAAATATGAAAAGTTATTTTGTAGTTTTGGATTCGTGACAGTTTGTTAATAAATATACTCGTAAACTAGCTTTAAAGAAATTTTTCTCAAAAGAACTTAGTAAGTGTCAACTTTAATGTTGGTATCCCTAAGTCGTAGGAGTAGAAATGGATGTCTAAAAACATAAAATATAATGTCGCTCAGAACATACTTAATAAAGTCCATATGATCTAAAGTAACGTTACAAAATATTTTGAACAAAAAACGTGTTTTTGGGGTCACCGGAGGCGTCCCCAAGCAATGTCGTACAGCGTCCCCCCCAACATAAATCTGGGGGCCGTCACCTTCAAAGGGGGTCGCCTGTCTGTTTCGTCATTTTGGCAAACTTCGAAAAATTCATTTAAAAATCAACCGTAAGTCCGTAGAAGTGTGTCACCCAGAGAGGCCATTTCGAAGATATTGAGTCCTAGTTTCATTTAAAAATACTTCCAAGTCTTTATTCTAAATTAAATAAATCAAAAATTCAAAATACTACATATTTGTCAAAACTATATGTTTACGGTTTGAACGTAAAACTTGTGAGTTACCTTTCTTTCAAGTCGAGCATTTCTAGTCCACTTATCCTTAAAAACAATTGATCTTGAATTAATTTTTTAAAATACGTGAGAAACTGATTTTTGGTTTTCAAAATAAATTCACGCTATGTATACATCGGTTATACCTAATACACAAAACGAGACACGACCAATATCCTTATGTGTATGCTAGATTGATTATGTTGTGTTATCTTTTTTTTTCAACTTGGTTAATAGATATTAATAATAATCATTACTATTTGTAATTGAGCTAATTATTTTATCTAAACACCAAATGTGCCCATGTATGCTATTTTGTGGTTACTCTTCTTCTGTATTATTGCCTAAAGGATTACGCAGAATTTTTTTGCGGTTTAATTGCAAAATTATGTGCGTTGCATATAGGCATAGAGTCACTAATTTACAAATGTTACATAAAAATCTAGTAGAATATTTTGAGTGTAGTTAACACCATTTAGAAACGAGAGTTAAAAAGTTTGTCAAGTGTTGTGAAAAAAATAATATCCTAAGATCAATATGTTTTAAATCCGTCACAAAAATATTACAAAACACATTAACTCTCTTTCACAAGATGTCTAAATCTTTTCATGCGTCTTGCTTGTTTGACATAGGTTTGGTTAAACAAAAAAAAATAAAATCAAATTAATATGATTAGTATTTAGTAAGAAGAAAATGTCGTAATCTTTTTTGTAAACTTTGCCTTGTGTATTACAATATGTTCTAACCCACACACACATAATTGTATTCTTTTTATAAACATAAAGTATTTTACAAAAGATGTGTGTATGTATATAAAATGCTTAGAAAAATCATAAAAACACTAATAAAATTTCAAAAGCTATGCATAACAAACAAAAAGTTTTTATTAGGGTTTTTGCAAAGCAAAATATAATTATAACTTGAAGTAAGAAATAACTTGTCATTATTCATCAACCTCACACTTTACATACTCTTCTAAGGATTAATGGAACACACTATGAAAATGACTTATTTGTCTTCTTTTAAAAGAGTGGTTCCGTGAGGGTCAATGAAAGATTTCGGAATATATACTCAACTCATTATACAAACAATAATTGGATATTATCATCGAATCTAATTGACAAGTTTTTCGAGTTATGACAGAAATCAGATTTCATAATTTGTCTAGCTTTAAAGAATTATATCAAAATATAACAAGATATATTATCATTAAAGTCTACCTACTCAGATCACAACTCGATTGATATGACAATAACGACATCTTTTTACCAAGACGATAAGAATATTCATCGGATCATAACTCACACTATGTGAATATGATTTAATAATGAGGTCTACTTGTCCAATAGTTGTGTTTCAAGTATTTGGCAAATATATGCATAAAATACACAATGAAGTAGGATTGACGACTTGAATGTTTTGTCCAAAATATTCAAGTAATTTATCTTGCAATGCAATTGGTAAAGTCGTCATCTCCGAAAAGCCAAACATGAGCAAACGCACAACATATGTAACCTTACTCAAACAATTAAAAAGCACAACTCAAAACTCAAACTATCTTCTCGTCAAAACTTTCTCTTACTTGATCAAATAAGCATAATATTTCTTCTTCACCAAATGAGAACCCTTTAACCATCTAAGGTTAGAATTAGGAAGAATTGAACATATTCAACAAACCTTTTTTGTGCTTTCTTTTAATAGGTGATCGTAAGATGATTTTGAATATGCAGATGATTATTATTCAAACGATAATCAATCTCATTATTCAATCTAATTACAAAATTAGAATATGAACATTAAATCGAGTTTAGGATTTATCTAGATCACGGAAATATCAATCAAATGACCATAGATATTTTCCCGTGTCTACATGTTTAACCATCCTCGGTTATTACATGAAATCACAAAGTCGATTGCAAGACAATAAGATTAGTCATCAAATTGCAATTTACACTTGCAATGAAGATGTTTCATTGAGTCTAAAGTATTCAAATGTTGTGTTATTAGCTATGGTCAAATTATACATGTTAAACTTAACACACTCTAAGTAGGATTGACGACTTATGAATTTCCATCGAGAAACTCATAAGTACTCCAACTTGATAAGCATGCCTTAGATGTCATTTCCGAAAACTCAAACCAAGAAACCTTATAACTTATATAAGCTTCTCCCAATAACCTAATTTCAACACCATCTCCCAAATAATAGAAAAATGATCCTTGCCCAAATTTGGCACCTCCACGGATCGATGCATCCTTCGTCCTAGATTCATCTTCAATTTAGGTAGATCCGCCTTATGGCATTAGATTTAAACATCTTCCTCTTGTCAATCTCTTGCTTAAAAGTCTAACATAGATGTAACTAAACTTTAGTTAATCATCATTATTTCTACAAAGAAACAAACACAAGATCTATTGAGGTAAATAACCTTAATTGGATTTCTCTCATAAAAGACATGCAAAGGTGCATTCTTTGAACACTCTCAATATAGAGCATTACACATTGTCACTTTTAAGCATACTCCTAGGTCCTAGATGACTCATTCTTTCTTATAGCTACAACAACTTGCTTGCTCTCTCATTCAACCTTAGAATTCCATACATCTTGATTAGGATTATGTGAACCGAAATTAAAGTACATTAGTTGAGTCATAGTAGGCCTTGTATGAAAAGACAATACAAATTTTATCTTTGCTACACTTCATTAGGCAAATATAGGATTTCTATTTTGTCTAAACATGAGAATGACTACTGGAGAATCTATTGCACTAGAAATTCAATTTGACCTAACGGTTAAATTGCTTCCAAGAGTGAAGTTGGGTTCGTGGTATAACCCGTAAAAATGGTCGTGTTTAGCCTGAATTGAGCACCACTAGTGATAGTCTCATATTCATTCTCTAATTTGACTAAATGACTCCTCCTAAATATGCCTAATGATAGTCTACATCGATAAACTTTGTATCTCATTAGGAGTGCACACTAAGCAAGTAGATATTAGGTTTCTTCTTAGTCAATCTAGACTACTTGCATCTCACATATGTGCTTTGAAGTTTCATGATGATAACGTGCTCTCATGTAATGCAATTATATGCTTTCATGTTTATCTTAATGCTCAATGTTTATTTGCTTAACTATTAAATGCATGTCTGTTGTAAAAAGCTATTGCCTTTTTCCTAGCATATAGATAAAATATCTCTTAGTTTAATCTAAATAAAACAGCTCCTAAATGCTAAATGCAAACATGTTTTACATGATGATTTATATTTTTAAAATTATCCATGTTTTGTTAGCGTCATCTTAAAACTTACTTACATGTTAATTGTTGCCCTACACTATGTTTCCAGGGTGAATGTATGACAAATAAAGTTTAGAGTGTTCATAACAGTCTTATGTGGTGGCACATTAATCTTGTTAATTATACTGTCGATGCCATGCTAGATAAACTTTGCATGCTTATATATAAATATAATATATGTGTTGTGTGTGTTGTTTGTGTGTGTGTGTATGTGAGTGTGTGTGGTGTGTGTGTCTTAATCCAACAATGTATATATTTATCTCACTCTAAGAATATCTTTCTTCTCGTCCGCTGTCACTAATCTTAAAAGTCAAAATAGTTCCGCAAAAATTGGTCCTAAATCTGTTTTTATTTAATTTTTTTAATATTCTTCACTAACAACACTCCTTTTGATCATCATCTTGAACTTCTTCTCAAATCATCCACTCTTTCTCAAGAAACGGTTAATACAAGACAAATCTAACTGCTCCTCAAGTAGGTTTTGACAACTTAAATATTTTCATCCGAAATATTCAAGTATCATTAACTTGCGATCGCAAACGTTAAAGGTCATATCCGAAAATCCCTATTCAAGCTTTAAACAACATAAGTTAAAACGGCATTCTCTCCTCTTTACGAAACATTTTTTTCTTCGATGAAAACGTTCTTTCTCTTCGATGAAACATTCTTTCTCTTCGACGAAAACACTCTTTGTCTTTCGATCACACCTCTTTCTTCTCACTCAACCACGCCTCTTCGACCATAGAGATGGCTAATCTCTTTCCTCCACTATTTCCCGCTAACCACCTTAATACAAACTGAATACCACTCGTCGTGTGATTGTTCTATGAACATTCGCAATGCTCGAGAAGAGCTACATAACTCTGTGAGTGTAGTTTATCGTACGTTAACCACCATCCGTCTTGACATTGTCAAGCTCGTCGCCTCCATCTTCGTTTGTTTTCTTCTTTATTATTATTATTATTATTATTATTATTATTATTATTATTATTAATATTATTATTATTATTATTATTATTATTATTTTATTAATTTCGCGTTACAAAACATACCGACGATACGTCACCATTTCCATCAATCGGAACAATGTCTAAAAGGAAACATCTTCATTCAAAAAGGTTGCGTCTGAAGATAACATCGTCGACATTCTTTCTTTATCCCTTAACCGCGAATCGTTAAATTATATTCGTCTAGGTTTAGGAATGATGGAACACATTCCGTAAATCGGTCTCTTCTTTTTTCCTAAATCTCGATTCTAGTCTATGTTCCATTCCGTGTCGTGACAACCTAATTTCTTCATTCGAAGTATTTTAAGGATTTTTAATTAGCAAAATGCAAATTAAAATATCACGCCGTTCAAAAAATTTCGTCAACAACATCTCAGCTGGTGGCGGTCCCCATATATCAGGCGGACCCCTGATTAAAACAGGTGGCCCCATATATATATATATGGGATCGTCGGCAGCAGCTTGTAATATCATTCATTTTTTCCTTAACCTAACACTTCCTCTCTTCTGCTATGAGTTGACGTCTACCCCACACCCAAACCTATACCCAATATCTCTTTATAGATCAATGGGTCATCCTCAAATCCCAATACTCATAAGCATCGTTGCTTATTGTGTGATATCATCTTTCACGGCCCGGATAATGATTCTTGGATTTGGTTAGTTTCTAGAGAGAGAAACACATAGAGAGATATTTTCTAGAGAGAGAGTGTATGTGTTAAAGTGTAAAATGAATAATGACTAGCTTGCCTCTTCCAAAAGTTGGAAGAGGCTTTTATAGTTCTTACAATATACCGGGTATTAGTACTCGGCTTAATACCGAAAGGCATACGATTAACTATTAAACTACGAGCTATAATAAACAGTAAAATACATTGGGTGACCGAGTCTTTTTCTAATATCTAACAATCTCCCTAAGGAGTTCATCCCCTGAATATAACAAGACTTTAATCATCTTCAGTCTTTAGCTCGTAGACATTTGATATCTTGTACATTTGGGGTAGTGATCTTTTAATGCATCTTTGACTTGTCTTTGATTGTAATCTTGAGCTTTCTTGAGATCATCACCCAAACATAATCCTTAACATCAACTTGTAATGATGCCATCTTGTTGTTCACTTGGAAGAAATACACGATATCAGAAGTTTTTGCGAAGCATTGACACCTTTATGAGGTCTTTCATAACTTCATAACAAGTGTAGGTCGTGTCTGAGCATTCGGTTATTCACTTGATATCTCTGGTACTGGGAATTTCCATCTCCATCTCCATCTTTAAAGAATCCTGTAATGAAACAGTTAGCAATAAAGATAAAATTGATTTGAAAAATCAGTCTAAGTGTTTCTTATGAAAATAGTTTGTAACACTTTGAGAGTTTTGATTGTTTGTCAAATGATCAATAACCGTCAATTCTTATACTGGAAACAAGTTTGATCACGCTAGAATCGCAACCATTGTTTCGTTCCAGTGACACAAGTTTGATATCTTGTTAGAATCACACATATCACCTACCAGAGCATTGTTTGATGTTGGCTCTAGCATGATTATCCATCTTCATATGAAAAACCTTCGATTCACTCCGTATGTTTCTGTGTCAAATAAACAAAACCAGAGGATAATGCGTATGACTCTTTAGGATAACGTGTTTCCACAGTGTGTAATAAGACAAAAGATATTGGCAATGTGGTCCTAAACGAGATTAATTTGATGGATGCTCTTGGCTCTATACCCTCGATAGTGAGCCGTATTGTTTTAGTGATCTGAGGCTAGGAATCTACTGAACTTTGCCACTTTTCAATATCAACTAACTCCAATAGTGAGAAAGTCAATAGATTACGTGTTTAGTCTCCGTGAGAAATGAAACAGAAATCTTTTGAGAGATTCTGAGTGGCTAGGGAGGGTTATGCATTGCATCACTGGGTCCATGATGTCGATCTTCAATGTCAGCAATCATCTTAGTGATTCTGGCAGCATATGTATTGACCCGGTTTCTGCCTAAGTGTATGGAGGGGGGGGCTTTTTTTTCTTTACACCCTTTATCCTTACTAATGTCTTTTTAATTCTTCAACCCCTTCCAGTGCTTACCTACTTCATGACTAAGAACCTTGTTGGGTTTATTCTATTAAACTAGCTCATCTCATCGTCAACTATTCCTTATTCTTACTTTTTCTCCTTTTTTATGTCATACCTAAGGACTTCTACTCTAACTAGTGGATTGTCCCTGGGCAGATCCCTCCGGTTCTGGCTGGATCATTGGAACTTGTACCTAACCTTACCAACCTTATAACCTCCATAAAGTAAATTGCATTGGTGGGGGGTGGGGGGGGGGGGGGGGGGGGGGGTGGGTGGGGGTGGGGGGGGGGGGGGTGGAGGGGGGGGGTCAGTCTTTTGGGTACGTTCACCTCTCCCATAAAAACCAATTTAAAAATATCAATTAAGGTACTTATGATATAAATATCAAAGCGTTTTGTACCTCGATTTTTTATTTACTTTCAAAATGCTCCCCCTCAAAATGTGCAACGGTAATCCGAAATTGTTTAGTACGTTGGTGGCGGAGTATAATACCTATCCTTAATAATCACATTTTTTATTAATCACATATTTAATCACATTTTCTACCCCTTATCAAAAATTTAAAAACCCTTTGATATTTGGAATATCAATTGATTTAAATATGTTAAAAATTGGAGAAAAAAAGTCCAATAATTCATATGTCATGATTATTAAACATATTAATGCTCCCCCTCAAGACAATTCTTGAGGGACATAAATTCTTCCTCACATAATCATCAAAAATATGCTCTTTTTACTTATTCTGTACAAGATAAATTATCATAATAAGATAAATTGGACATTAGTGTCGGAGTGACGATGGTCAACTCCGATCAGCTGATCAGATCGTATTCAATATCTCTTAGGTGTCCCACCGACAAAGCTTTCCAGACTTCGAAAGATTCTCCTGATCTTTAGTCCCCTTCTCTCAATCACCTCGATAAAGTCTTCACTCCTTCTTTTGTCCATCTTCATTCCATTTCCTATTCTCCATGCCCTTATTAAACTTGAATAGCTTGAAATCTTTAAAACCACGAAAATCCATCTTTCTTTGATTTCTTGTCAATTTCCAAGTCGCTAAAAACTTGGTGCACCTCATCTATTCCAGTCATCTTTCCTAATATCATCCCTGTCATTGTAGATTACTGCACTTGTTTGGAGCAATGGTGTAATCTTCAATGAAAGGAAAATCAATATGCATCCCAATAAGGTTGTTCATATAAGCATAGTTTGATAGCTTCCACATGCCACAGCTGCAAAACTTCGACACGTTAACTCTTATGACTAAGTTTGTGGTCATAAACTAACCGCGTTGTGCAAATTAAACCTTGTCCTAGCTTTGGTAGTGTCCGAGCTTACCTTGACTATGAAGGAATGTCCAAGTCTTCAAAGTCATTAGATGAAGACTTAGAAATCCTTTTCTGAATCTATGTGCACGTTGTAGTCATCTCGCGTAGAGACTATCTCACTCAAGTAGTTGTATAGTCCGTATCATTATAATCTGATACTGATAACACTGAGAATTTCGCATATTGGGATCATGACTACATCACATCTGAGGGCTCACTTTGTTTGTTGAGATGTAGAATGCTTTTCTCTGCTAAAGCCACCAGTGTGTGATAAACCAAATAAGCTGCACTTATGTTCATATACTTGCTCACTTTCAATCCATAAAAGACGAACTAATTCTTCAAGTCAAAGTTCTTGATAAAGAGCGCTTTAACTGATATATGATAAAGCTCTGTTTCGTTCTTTGTCTCCTGTCAGAAGATACTCCAGATCTTTGTTGAAAAAGAATTATGGTTGAATAGTCACCTGACCTGGAGGTCCTCCTAAGGGCAACGGATTGCTAATATCAGGAACAATCCGATGACCCTCAGGATTAACCAAATCAATCTGATTTGTGAGAAGCTTATGACATTCTTCCATCTAAAACTGAAGAGAAATGATGTTCTCATGAAAACCTTTCACCATCATGAATGCTGGACCTTCAAGATCGGCTTTGCTGAGCTCTTCTTTTCCAATCCTTCTACAATACCATCTGATGAATGAGCCTATATCATCAATCTTGTTATGAAGCTTGTTTTCATCTGGATCTTGATGTGCTTTGGCAAATGCATTTGCCCAGTTATTGTCAGCTTTAGGTAGGTCAATTGGAGGAATGACCCATTCCGGTTCAGGAGAAGCATGTCTTTCTTCTTTAGGTATTGGTCTGAACCATGTTGTTGTATCCGGTATCTTTGGCATATGAGCGTTATCGGTGTCCTCCAGATCTGAGACATGCCCTTCATCAGAAATTGGAATGTCCTCAGTAGGTTGTTCATCTATAATCACCTTATCAGTAGGCTCTTCAACTGGATCCTTTGCTGGTGCAGACTTACCAGTTTTAGAACCCACCTTTGGATCTTTACCCTTGGAGGATTCTTTGGTGGTGGATGGCTTCTTAGCAGACTCAGACTCTCTTTTTCTTCTCTTCTTTGTTGACTTACCCTGGTTTGATCCAGCTGGAGGGCCTTCATCATCATCGTCATCATCATCATCACCATCATGCTTTCTTTTATGGTCTTTAACCGTGTCTGCAACTTCCTTGTCCATGGCATTTTCATCCTCTATCAATGCTTCCATGAGAGCATGATATAATCTGTAGTTGGCAGGATTTCTGTTGGCAGATTTGTTCTTATGCATGGATTTGAAGAGAGCACTCTTTAGATCAAATTCTTCAAGTGCAGCTTTATCAGTCGACTTGATGGTATACGTTGGCTCTTGTTTCTTCTCTTCTTGTTCCTTTTTGATTCTGATAATCTCTTCAGGACTCTTTTCAGATTCTTGCTTTTTGCTTGACTCTGAAGCAGGCAGCACATAGTATTTCTCAACTAAATCTGCAGTGTATCTTTTAAGAGCCTTAAGGAGAGCATCATCAAGTTTTGTTCCTACATACTTATCAACAACTGGAGGAACTTGGGATTAAATAGAAGTCAAAACAGCAGCTGGGTGATCAATCTTCTTTACTTCAGACATATCTTGTTCTAATTTCACGACTCTTAGCTGAAGGCGATGAATGGAGTGATTTCAAGGATAGCTGTGGTGATTACTAGAGTTTCGGTGTTGATTGGTGATGTTGGAATGGTTGTTGGGGTTGGTGTTGTTTGTTGCAGGATTGGAGGTTGCTTATTAGACTCTTCATCATGAGATAGATTAAGAAATTGATTACCATAATTAGAAGGCACAGAAAAGCTTGACGATGTCAATGGTTGCTCAGTAGTCTCTTTGGTAATATCCACAGTCTTTTCAGCATCCTTCATCTCAATGTCAGCATTTTTATGCACGTTAATCATGTACTTGTAAATATCTTCATAATCAGATTCAGTTTCTTCATTGTCATCCTTAGCATCTGCAAAAATTGACTCATCCGGAACCCCTAGTATCTCACCAGTTCCTTCATCAGAGCCACTAGTACCAAGCTGTCTCCCTATCATTTTCTTGCTATCCTTGAGAGCTTTCATTATGTCAGCGGCTTCTTGTTCAGCTAGAGTAAGAGATTGAATACCCTTGAGCTTTTGGGACGTACCAGAAGTCCTCTTCTTTGACACACTAGAGGTATCTCTGAAAGCAATGCTGGACTGTCTTATGGTTCTTGCAGGCTCGGGAACCGATTCAGTCATAATTCGTGCATGAGTATCATGAACTTCTCTTGCGGCAGCTTCTTCTTCAGCTTCAGCGAGACTAATAGATTTTCCTAATTCCAGTACAATGTCTGGTTTAGGAATGATGTTGTCATCAACTGATATGGTGGTTTTCTTCTTAACAACTTTTCTTCTAGAGGTTTTCCTTCTGATAAGAGGTTCTGGGTCAGACTCATCAGACACATCAATAGATTCTTCAGTGGTATCTGCAGTCTTCTTCCCTTGTGAACCTTTCCCTCTACTATTCTTTAGAGGTATTTGACCAGTAGAATACAGGATGAACATCTTGTATGATTCTGATTGAATAATCTCATTATTAAGCATAGTAGCAGGAATGGCGAGACCATATTGCTGAACATCTTCACCCATTCTGACAAATTTGAGTCGACTCACAACACCGTCATCCTTGATAGACACTTGTTGATGCAAGCTGCCAGAGTCCTCTAAGGCTGATGCATGTGGTCCACAAACATATTTGTATACTTGTGAAGTGGACCTGAGTATCCAAGATCAATGAGAAAGGTGAGGGTGTCTTCATCATTTTGGACTTCAGTAAAATCTTCACCTTCTTTTCTTGGACAAATATCAAGTATCTTCCTAAAGACTTCAGCATCAATCACACACTTTTTGTCGGCTAAAAGGAACTCATAAGACTCAGAGTCTTTGATCTTAGTGATTGTATACCAGAACTGTTGCATAAGAATTTCAGGGACATCAGCAGAAATGGTGAATGCCTTGAAGCATGTAGAATTCTTGATCACATCAATAACAACTTGAAAGGTTTCTTCTTTCTGCTTTACTGTGGTTTCCAGTCTAACATTTGTTGTGCTTATGTTGACTCTTTCAGCAGTAGGAACCCATAGTTCATCACGAGCAACGACTTGTTCTGTCTCTTGAGGATTCATGATTCTGCTTAAGAAACAACCAATACAGTTCATATACAACATATATATTCTACTGATTATCATTGGATATCCTTGATGAGCTGATTGATTTAGAAACATGCAATGATAAGGTTTCATGCAGACGTGACAGTGATATAACACTCTCAGAATGAGTCATCTAAGAACAATGAGTCAATGTTAACTGTGAAGTTAACAAGACCGATTCAGTTTCGAGATTAGGACTCCTATTCTCATAGAGGGCAAATAACACACATTTAAACATGACACTTGAGAAAATATGACAATAAGCAAAAGATTACACAAACTTTAGAAAATTTGGGCAGAGTTTCTTTTTGTATTATTGACATATTTCGCTTGAAGTGTACCTGTCATGTTTCGCTCCTACATATTTCGCTCCAACATAAACAAGTTTTTCATGTTTCGCTTGGAACATGTATACATGTTTCGCTTGGAACATGTATACATGTTTCGCTTGAAACATGAAATACATGTTTCGCTTGAAACATGACATACATGTTTCGCTTGAAACATGACATACATGTTTCGCTTGAAACATGTCATACATGTTCCGCTTGAAACATGTCATACATGTTCCGCTTAAACCTGTGTTTAACATGTTCCGCTTCATTCATCAGAACATGTTTCGCTTGCTTACCTAAAAATTCATAACTTAGATTTTTAACAACTTAAATCCCTATGAATCATTCAAGCAAGCATCTCAATACACTTCTAAGCATCTCATAATCCATAACCACAAAGATATAAACACTTTCAAGCACAAAATAAGCATATTCGAATACAATCAAGACGAAACTTAAATCTTTTATGGCATGAGGCAATACGTAAGCTTATAACTATCACTTAGGGACTTATATCAGTTAATTAATATACAACATATAGTTCACTTTAGCAACCTTATCAACCAGAAAGTGATTTTCGAGCATGTGAGCAAGACTTTTACACGCATAAAGGATCCTAGGCCACTCAAACAACTCTCTAAAGAACAGCAAGAGAGCAATTATCAAGCTATCTAACACAAATACATAACTTATTTAATCCCGCAGTCATGTTTCACTTCATTCATCATGGCAAAAAGCAATCTAACTCATTCAAACATTAGAGATATGAAAAACTGTTTCATATTATCCCTAATCGCACACTATGGTACAAAACCCCTCAATTAGTTAACCATTAAGAGCATGTTTCGTTTCATTCGATTTCTAAAAATCACCATATCTCATTAATCAGTTAACGAAATGAAAAACTGTTTCAACCCCATCCTAATCGCACCCTATCGAAACAAACCCCTCAATCAATTTCAAGAAACACGCAACTTTAATTTTTCGAACCCTAATTCGTTTTCATTCGATTAAGAGCTCAAAAACGAGTTTTAGTCTAATTCCTTTTATAAATGAGATGAGAAACGAGTATGGAACGATTAGGAGTGTACCTTTGATCTTGAAAATGAGTTGAAACTTAAACTTTGAATCGAGCATAATATGTACGTGTGTGTGTGTTTAAGAGAAAAATATTGAAGTGTGTGTGTTTGACCATTTTGACCGAAATGTGTAAGAGGGTCAATTTCCAAAAATGGCAAGACTAGTCCTTGTGCTTTAATATATTTTCTATTTCCTTTAAACACTTATACCTAAAGATAACTAAGTTATATAAATGACAAAATAAGCCCCTACAAGTGTGTAGCTAGATCTTAAGTTCTAGATTTTGCCATTAAGCCCCTAAAAGTTAATACCAATAACAACTTAATTCCTAATGACTTAAAATTAATTAAGACACTCCCCTTTAAATGATGAACCGTTAATGATAAAACTTTTCTTTTTCATCCTAGATTACTTTTTGAAAGAATTTTTAATATTTTCTCCTCCTCAAATAATGTCCCGTTTCATTTAAAGAGTGATAACCTTGGTTTTGAGTGATAGAAAAACCTTTTAAAAACTGATGACATCTGATTCTTTTCCACAACACCAATTAAACAAGATTTCTCTTGTTTTCGTAAATAATTGCACTGACACGTACACTTATTCATATTTTGCATGGATATAAAGTAATCCATGCCCAGGAAAAATTAATTACCCATTGTCAGGAACAACTGTCTTTATGACGACATGCGTTCCTCAGAATGAAAAGCGGGTTGCAGCCTGAAGTAACTGCAAGCCATTTTGTAATTCCAAATGACTTAAAAAAAATTATTATTATTATTATTATTATTATTATTATTTTAATGTACAAAGGATACACGAAGATAATCCTTTACTCATCCTCTCCTTCTTGAAGACGTCTGAGAGTTTCTGGGGTCATACTCTTCATCCCAAGTCGTGGTAGAAGAAATTCGAACCGTTCTCTTGGCAATGCTTTTGTGAGTATATCCGCAAGTTGATAGTTCGTTTACACGAAGTATAGTTCAACCACTCTATTTTCCACTTGCTCTCGAATGAAATGGTAACGAATGTCGATGTGCTTTGATCGTGAGTGCTGGACATTGTTACAGCAAAGAGCAATGGCACTTTTGTTATCACAGTACAGAGGAATTTTATTGAATTCAAATCCATAGTCTTTTAGCTGAGATCGCATCCATAGGATTTGAGCACAACAACCAGACATTGCAATGTATTCAGCCTCTGTTGTCGAAATGGCAGTGCTTCTCGCTTCTAGATGACTCATGACTTACTAATTTTTCTCCAAGAAACTAAGCACTTCCCGAAGTACTTCTTCTTGTGTCTTGACATCCCGCATGATCAGCATCTGCATAAGCTGTTAGAGCCATAGCATTGTCCTTCGGATACCAAAGACCCATGTGAATAGTTCCTCTGAGGTACCGAAAGACCCGTTTGATTGCTTCTAGGTGCTTTTTAGTAGGCTTAGCCTGATATCTAGCACACATGCACACAACAAATACAAGGTCTGGTCTACTGGCAGTGAGGTACATTAGGGACCCAACCATTCCTCTGAATCGAGTCTGGTCAACTGGAATCCCTATGAGATCCTCATCCAGTTTCAATCGATCCACCATTGGTGTATCGACAGGGTCTGTAAGATCCATTCCATATTTCTTTAAGATTTCGAGAGCATATTTCGCTTGATTAATAAAGATGCCTCTGGGACTTTGAGAAACCTGTAAGCCTAAGAAAAATGACATTTGTCCCATCATTGACATCTAAAATTTTGAGTTCATCTCTTTTGAAAAAATGGTACAAGCAGTAGGATCAGTTGAGGCAAATATTATATCATCTACGTAGATTTGAACGAGGAGAATATGTTTGCCTGTTTTGCGATTGAATAACGTCGGATCCACAGCCCCTTTGAAGAATGTTGTTGCTATGAGGAACTTTGATAAAGTGTCATACCACGCCCTTGGAGCCTATTTTAACCCGTAAAGAGATTTCTTCAGACGATAGACGTGAGTAGGTGAATGTTCGGTGATCCCAAAACCATCCGTTTGGCTTACAAATACTTCACTTGGCAGATCTCCATTCAAAAATGCAGTCTTGACATCCATCTGGTAGATGACCATGTTTTTACTGGCAGCATTTGCAATGAAGATTCTAATAGCCTCTATTCGAGCAACTAGAGCAAATGATTCTTCAAAATCAATACCCTCCTCTTTACGATATCCTTTTGCAACTAGCCGAGCTTTATTTTTCAGTACATCACCATACTCATCAAGCTTCACCTTATAGATCCACTTGAGACGATAACCATTACATAACTGGACAGTTACTAAATCCATACATAAGTTAATCAAATTCGTGAATTTCATCTTGCATGGCTTGAAACCAGCAGTCTTCTATCACGGCCATTTTGAAATTCTTTGGTTCGACTTTTGACAGTTCAGTTTGGTAACAGCATCATAGAGCATCGGAAGCTAACTGTTTTCTTGTGGATACCGGACGAGAAGGATTACCAACTATATTATCAAGAGGGTAATCTTTGGACCATTTTCTGAGATGAGTTGGTAGTTGATTAGCTTGGTTGGGTTCAGCTATACTAACATCCCCTGATGATGACTGTGCAAAACCAGGTTCTCCAGTAACAGGGTTAACTGAGGGATGAATGGTAGCTTGAGTAATTGGGGTGTATTCGATAGTGGGTCCAACTGCAACATCATGATGAATGACTAGAGATTGTATTCCAGATGAGAACGATGAATAACCAGTTGACGGTGCATCTTGAGCAAATGTTGTATATACAGATATACCTGGTAGAACAACTTGAGCATTACCAGTAGTAACAGAAGGTACTGGTTCATCGACTCTAGTTACTTCAAAGTATTCATCGAACATAGGTTAAATTAATAACTCCAGATCTTTATCCGTCGGTAGAACATAATTGGTTGCATGGACCTGATTAGGAATGAGCCCTGAACTAAATTGTCCAGGCGTCATCGACATAGGCTCAGGTCCTGAACTGATGTGTACAGGAGCCATAGACTGATGCAGCTCATTGAATGTGACGTGGATTGTTTCCATTATTCGACGGGTTCTTTTGTTGTAGATTCAAAAACCCTTCCTGCTGGGAGCATAACCAACAAAAATCCCAATGTCAGCTTTAGCATGCAATTTACCTAGATCTTCGCAATCATTTGTAGGATAGCATAGAGCACCAAATACTCGAAGAAATGAAAGATCAGGCTTATTATCATACACAAGCTCATATGGGGTTTTGTTGTGACGAGTATGAATTAGGGATCGATTCTGTGTGTAACAAGCAGTAGCGACAACTTCTGCCCACAGAAACATCGGTGCTTTTGAGAATATCAGCATTGTACGTGCTGCTTCCACAAGTGTACAATTTCGTCTTTCGACAACGCCGTTTTGTTGAGGAGTTCTCGGAACAGACTTTTGATGAAATATGCCAACACCTTCATAAGACATAACTTGGTTGACAAATTCCGTGCCATTATCTGTTCGGATGTATCTGACTGTTTTGTTAAGACCAACTTGTATTTGCTTAAGAAAGTTGATGACAAACTATGGAGTTTATCCTTTGATCTCAAAAACTTTACCCATGTAAATCTAGAATAGTCATCCACGATGACTAAAATGTATTTCTTCCCATTAATACTCTGCACTCTCATTGGACCACATCGATCCATATGAAGGGTATGAAGAACTTCCATATTGGTGTTTTTAGTTTTGGGTTTGTGGGAGTAGTTCTTGCTTTTTCCAAGTTGACAGGCTGAGCAAAGATGATCTTTTTCAAACTTCAATCTTGGTAAACCTCTAACCAGATCTTTTCGAGCAAGATCATTGATTGTGCCGAAGTTTAAATGGTTTAAACGACGATGCCACAACCATGATTTGATCTTGGATGCTTTTGACAGCAAGCATACTGGAGAGGACTTCATCATATCATCAATCGATATCATGTATAAATTGGTGCTACGACTACCTTTAAGTAAGTCAACGCTATTCATATCACGAACAAAGCAAGAATGCTTTCTGAAAGCAATTTCAAGATCAGAATCACAAAATTGCCCTACAGAGAACAGATTGTGTCCAAGTCCTTCCACATAGTATACTCTGGAGATCACACTGTCACCATAAACATAATCTCCATAACCCATGATAGCTCCAAAGTGATCATTCCCGAATCTGACTGTCCCGATGAACTTTTCTACGAAGTTCTTGAGCTTTGAACGATTCCCCGTCATATGTTTTGAACAGCCTGAGTCCAGATACCAAAGGACGACCTGTACGACCTGCATTTGAAAACAGTCGAGTGTGGAGAGTTTGGAATTTCGGTTCCCTAATTTTTGTTGGGGTCCTGTTGGTTAGCAGATATAATAGTACATTTCACAGGAAGCTTAGTTAAAGGGCACTTCGTCCAAATGTAAATTTACTTTCCTAGTTTCTCCATTGATAACTGCACAATTAGTTTTTCCCTGAAGGAGAATTTCTTTCCTGTGGGTCTCCATTGATAACCAACATTAGCAAATAGTTTGCCAGTTGCTTTCCAAACCCGCTTGGCCTTTTTCAAACTGTTATCAGACAGTTTGCCTTTTGGTTTCCAAATCTGCTTTCCTTTATTCAAGATAATTTTAACAGTGGGGGTTGCATTCACAGAATTCAAACATTTTAAAACACACATATCATGATTCACAGAAATCAAGCATTTGTTACACATTTTGCACACAGATTCAGAATTCGAATTAATTACAACACGCTTAGAGCTAATGCTAGAATCAACTCGATTCACTTTTGTCCAAACAGACTTATTTGTCCTAGGGTGGTCTTCTACAGTCTTCTGATTCACACTCTTAGCTGGCAGGAAGATTGGTTTTTTGGGGTTTATGTGTTTTTTTTTTTTTTTTTTTTGGTTCGCCCCCTATCCTATGTTCATTGTAATGTCTTCTAGGTTTGATTCCCTACTTAGTGGAACTTTTTACTCCTGTAGAAGGAAACAAAGGGATATTAGAATGTTGAACTTTCTGGTGTTCTTCGTGTTTCCGTGTGTTACTAGATGAAGTTCATGGTTTATCATTAAAAGTAACTTGCTTTTTCCTAGTTACAGGGGTAGAGGGAGCCTTGTAATCTCTTTCATTGAAACTTTTTGGGCAAGTGCCAATAACATATTCTAACAATTCCTGAGATAGCTTAGTGTATTGACAAACATAGTACAGTGCACTATCCAGTGGTTTGGCTACTCTAGCTTCCTCTACAATCTCCCTAACTATTTCTACACTCTCCTTAAGATGGTTGATATAGTTTAAATGAGCACTCCTATTGTTCTTAAAGGGATGAGGGATGGGTTTAACATCAATGGCATACATGCCAGGCGCAAGAACTTTTGGTTTGACAGAGTCACTAGTGACACAAGACACTTTGCTTTTCAACTGAGCCTTTAGACTCTCAATTTCATTTAACATGGTAGATGTCTGTTCTCTAGAGTGAACACGCGTAATCTTAATGGAGTCATACAATTCCTTGTAATGTTGTATGACCTTTTCTAGTTCTACTCTAACGCATTCATTTTGTTCAATAAGAGCAGTTACATCTTTTGCATTATAAGTTTCACAACTTCTGTCATTCATTTTAGAGACTTGAGCTTTCAAGTTTCTAATTACGTTGTCCTTTTCTTGAAGCTGTGTTTCTAGAATTTTAATTCTGAAAAATGAGTCAAATTCAGGAACATCCTGAGAAGTTTGTGATTTGTTATTTCCAAAGTTTTCTTGAAGGTGTTGATATTTCAATTGCAAATTCAGGTATTCCACCTCAAGTTTGTTAAAACCTCTTATCATTTCATCATTAACATCCTTTTGATTCTCATTTTGTAATTTAGAGATCTCAGCTTCAAGATCTAGACAACGTGATTGTTCAACAGCAAACATTAATTGATTCGACAAACAATTAGCAATTAGATTCTCATTTGCAATGAGAAGGTTTTTCCTTTCAATTTCAGCACATTGCTTGTCCACAGTATTCTGGTCCACCTCTGCTGACATTTGATCAAAAATTTCTTCCATTTTCTTTAACTTCTTTAAAGAGAGCCTTGTTTTGAACTTCTTCAAAGTGGTTGTTTTAAGAGTTTTGAAAAATGGTATGACTTCAGTGAGCGTAAACATCTTTTTGTTTGTTAAAACCTCTTCCCCCCTTCTATGATACCTGTTGTGTGATTACTCTTTTACATGTTGTGTCAATTCCGTAAAAAGTTTGTTTGAGTGTATAAAGATTAATTTTCACTTGACTTTTTGTTGGGAGAACCCTAGGGACAAGCTTGACAGGTGTATTGGGTGGATACACAGTCGGTGTTGAAAGTGGTTTAAGAACTGAGGCTTCAACCTTTTTCCTGTCATTTTCATCATTTTTTTTTTTTTTTATGGCCAAAATATCTATTCAGGGTCAAATCTCTCTGAGGTGCAGAAGATTGCAAGATAGATTCTCTTTTGAGTAAATCTGGGGTGCAAACTTTAACTTTAGTGTTTGAATACACTAAGGCTTTTCATTTTCTCATAATTCTTTTTCCTAGTTAACTCAGTATCGCAAGAGTTTCCTCCGAGTCATGCACAAACACAGGTTTATATTGTCATGACTATTTCAGTACCATTTATAGAGGGCAGACTGAACTTGCTTAGCACGGGTGAGACATAAGGGATTTTTGTAGCCTATTGCCACCTTTTTCTTTTCATCATAAAATGGGTTTGGTCTACATAGCATGTGCACTGTTTGTACAGACTGATCTTGTTTGTATAATCTATCTTTGACCTTGTCTTTTAGCTTTTTTCCTGAATAAAAAACTCCCTCAAGGTATTTATCTTCTGTTTTTAAAATCCTTTACATAATGGTCACTTCTTACCGTCTTAGACTTAATTGGTCAGGATAAACGAGAGTTCATTTGTACAGTATGAAGTTCTGATTTTAAAGAAGTTTCCTTTCTATTTCGGTCAGAGATAATTATTATCATTTGTTTATCAATCTTTTGTTCTCTTTCAGTTAATTCAAACATTGCCCATTTTTTATACTCCCCGACCAGCTCCTTATATCTCGTAAGTTCAGAATTCAATGAGTCTTTAACTACTTTATCTTGTTTATTTACTATCCTACTTTGTACACCCTCTTCATGCATTTCATCGATAATAGATCTCAATGCATCATTTTGTACATAAGATACATTACATTGTACAACATGTTTTGTGTTGTCTTCCACATACTGATCATACGAAATAATATTACTATCACTCATATAATCAGCTTCAGAGTCAACAACGTAGTCTTGTTGTATATTGTTTTGCATCCCGTGCACATCATGATGCCCATACACACTATCGTGATAATTATCATGATCTTGTACCTCAAATGGAATGTCCGGGTCATAAGATGTCTCGGCTTCATTGAAGATTGGATCTTTAAACGTAAGATTCGCCATAAACATGGTGTGTGTAGTAGGAGCCTCATCAACATCAGAGTCAAAGGCATCAAGTTGATCAGCTTCAAAGACATGATCCACGTTGAGTGCTAAATCTTGCTCTGGTGGATCATCCACATCATCATCAAAAGTGTGACCTGTTTCACCTACAAGATACAACCATTGTTCTTCATCCAAACTGCCCAGTTACTCCCTGGGCTTGCATTAGCAGCATCTTATCCTTGAAGTAGTTGTTGAATCCCTGAGGACCGCTTGGCAAGAACATTCTCTGCTATGTGCCCATCCATTACAGTTGTAGCACTTAATGGTTTTAGCTTGACCAGGATTCACATTGCCAACTCTATTCTGACCTCCTGCATGTCCTCTTGCATTGTTCCTCTGAAATGGTCGTCCCTGATTATTCATAATGTATCTACCACGAACATCCTGAACAACAACTCTACCGTCTTGAACTGTAGCTTTGTTCCTTGCATTGGAAGAGGTTCTGAGTTGATTGTTTGTTTGAGGAAGATTCAATTTGTACGATTAAGTGAGGAGGGAAAGTGAGTTGGTTAAACTTTCAATCAAGTTTTCAGTTAAAGAACTTCCTGAGTCCAGTGGAAAATTATCAACAGGAGATGGTTGATTTATGGATTGAGACATGGATGACTGTGTTGGATACTGTTGAATCGACGCATTAGACACTAACCACGGATCATTAGTTGGTTTGAAGAACGTTCCATCATCATTTGTTCATCAATCTTTTGTTCTCTTTCAGTTAATTCAAACTTTGTCCATTTTTCATACACCCCGACCAGTTCCTTATATCTCACAAGTTTAGAAGTCAATGTGTCATTAACTACTTTAACCTGCTTATTTGCTGACATACTTTGGACACCCTGTTCATGCATATCATCTATAATCGACATCAATGCATCATTTCGAACAAAAGATACATTACTTTGTACAACATGTTCTTCGTTGTCCTTCATATACTGATCATACAGAATAATATTGCTATCACTCGTATAGTCAACATACGAGTTAACAACGTAGTTGTGTTGCACATTGCTTTGCATCTTGTGTACTTGATGATACTCATCCACATTATCTGAATAGTAATCATGATCTTGTACCTCAGATGGAATATTCGAGTCATATGATGTCCCGACTTCATCGTAGATTGGATCTTCATACATATTAGACATCTTGATTTATTGTGAAATGATATCAAACTTGATCGATCAGTGATAAAGGAGACTTGTGTTAAAGAGATGTGGTTGAAGGTGATTAAGATTATTATTCCACGGGATTTTACAAATCTTAACTAAAACCGAGAAATCCAAGAATTTCACGGGATTTTACAAAGTAAGATAGACCGTAGAAAAAATAAAATCTTTTTGGATAAAAATGTGATATTTCTCAAGGAATATGACAATGTAATGTTTCACTTGGAATATGACAATGTAATGTTTTAGTTGGAATATGTCAATGTAATGTTTCTCTTGCTAACATATTTCTCTTGACATGTTTCTCTTGCTAACATATTTCTCTTGACATGTTTCTCTTGCTAACATATTTCTCTTGAAATTCAACCTGTCATATTTCTCTTGCATACATATTTCGCTTGACTACGTATTCCGCTTGTCTACATATTCCGCTTGGATACATATTTCGCTTGGATACATATTTCGCTTGGATACATATTTCGCTTGAAATCAACCTGTCATATTTCGCTTAGAGGCAAACATATTTCGCTTGAAACATATTCCGCTTCATTCATACCTGCATATTTCGCTTCCTTCAAGCAGAAAGGTAACTTCGAGCAAAACACGACTTTTTCCAACAAAATCACCAAAAACACACCCTTTTTGACGTTGTACCTTGATTTTTCTTGCACAACTAGTTACCTTATGCCTAGATCTTGCTTAAAAACATAAACATAAACACATCTAAGCACAAAAATCTGGGTTTTGATTTTCGAACCAAGAACACAAAAAAGCAACTAGAAAACACGATCTAATCAAGATCCGAACGCACACAAGCTCACGAAATCACCACAAAGCTCTGATACCAATTGTAGGATATCATATTTCACAGCCCGGATGATGATTCTTGGATTTGGCTAGTTTCTAGAGAGAGAAACACATGGAGAGATATTTTCTAGAGAGAGAAAGCTCTATGTGTAAAATGGAAATGAATAATGACTAGCTACCTCTTCCAAAGTTGGAAGAGGTATTTATAGTTCTTACAAAATACAGGGTATTAGTACCCGGTTCAAAACCGAAAATCATACGATTAACTATTAAACTACGAGCTATAATAAACAGTAAAATACACGGGGTGACCGAGTCTTTTTCTAATATCTAACAATCTCCCCCTAAGGGAGGTCACCCCTGAAAATACTAAACTTAATCACTTCAGTCTTTAGCTCGTAGACATTTGATATCTTGTACATTTGGGGTAGTGATCTTTTGATTCATCTTTGACTTGTCTTTGATTGTGATCTTGAGCTTTCTTGAGATCATCACCCAAACATAATCTTACATCATCTTGTAATGGATCGCCATCTTGTGCACTTGTGAAGAAATAAACGATATCAGAGTTTGCGGAAGCTTTGACACCTTTATGAGATCTTTCATAACTTCATAACAAGTGTAGGTCGTGTCTGAGCATTCGGTTATTCACTTGATATCTCAGGAACTGGGAAATTCCATCTCCATCTCCATCTTTAAGTTATCCTGTAATGAAACAGTTAGCAATAAAGAGAAAATTGATTTGAAAAATCAGTCTAAGTGTTTCTTATGAAAATATTTTGTAACACTTCGAGAGTTTTGATTGTTTGTCAAATGATCAATAACCGTCAATTCTTATACTGGAACAAGTTTGATTCACTCAGAATCGCACCATCGTTTCTTTCCAGTTGACACAAGTTTGATTCTTGTAGAATCGCACAAGTCACCTACCAAGAGCTTGTTTGATGTTGGCTCTAGCAGGATTTCCATCTTCATTGTGAAGAACCTTCGTTTCACTCGGATGTTCTGGCAATATCACAAGGATAATGCGTAGGACTCTTAGGATAGACTTGTTTCCACAGTGTGTGAAGTTCTAAACATATTAATGGAAACATTGAAACTATTGTAGGTGCAAATCTAGTGGACAACCAGTAAGACAATTGGCAAGAGATGGACACAACACATGAGAGCACCTAAGATATGAATAGAGATGTGAAATGCACTTACAACTAGCAAGTGGAACATCAAGATGTAGTGAACAAATGCATCAACGAGATATCAATGCTGCGAATGCTGACATGACAGAAGCACGAGAGAGTGTGGCAAGCGGAAAGAAGATAATGCGGCATTACATAATCGATGTTAATTATTAACAATATTCCAGGCATCCCTTCAGTAGTTTAGGATATAAATTCCCTATCTTATATGATATTGGTTTAGATAACTCTAATTTCATTTACTGCGCGCGAGGTATTTTTGATTGGTTCCAATACACTAGGAATCTTTGAATTCGAATGCAACTATCAGATGTAGGATGATCCACAAAATCTCGTTTTAATTCTTGATTGTTTTTTTATATTGTTGGTTTCAATTAAAGCTAATTTATATACATGAGTACATAGAAAATTTAGGCTATAGCCTATGTTCCAAGTTATATGCCACTTTCTATGATCGATATTCAACGAAAAGTATTAGTGACAGAATATTGCGCGTGACACTTTACAAAGATTATAGCTGGATCTACAGTTACCAGATTCAAAGGAATTCGAGACAAAGACTGTTACGCGGATAGTTGAAGGCACACCATTCTGACATATATCAATATATCCCTAGACTGACGTCCGATAAAAGCTTCACCCAACAGACTTCTTTTCTGACTCATTCCTACTTTTTCTGTCGTTTTGTTTCTGACAAAGTTCCAACAGCTACGAATTACCTGACTAAGAATTCACCAGACATACCTTTTCGTCACATCTGTCAAAACTGACGAATACTGACGGATTCCGATAGAATAGGTCCGTTCGCTAAAGCCTGTATTGTAGTAGATGAATACTTGCTCTGGAATCATACATAGAAACACAGCGAACAGATATCTCTCGGTACAACATTCACCAAAAGAAGTTCGATACACAATACACATCACAGTCAAGCGAGTACACAAGAGCGTAGTTACAACTACTCGATTCCAAGGATACTTGCGTAAAAACTCGTGTAACTGGTGTCTTGCTCGAAATTTTACACTATCTAATAGACATCTCGTCGCCCTTCACAAGCATATCACAAAAGCTTGCCTGAAAGAGATCACAAGCGCTCATCGATTATGCAAAGATGTGCTACACTGATCCAATCCGCGAAGTCTACTGCGCAGGTTCTCTTAGATCTGACCTTACTAAAATAGCAACAAAATCTACTGCGAGAGATATATACTTAGAAAAGAACAAAGTATGCATTGAGCAGATTGCGGCAATGTAAACTCTTATCTTTTTTCACTTGCCATACCACTTTAGAATATTGTCATCTACATGTTATCATACATCACTCAGATCATTGTGATATATATACTAACTACATAGATTTCACTTCATCTCGCGTAATACAAGAACGACATCAGGTCTGGCATAGAAAAATATAGCTGCTATTTAAATCTCCTATTCCATAAAATAGCATCTTCTAACTCATAAACTAAAAAGGAATAACGCCAACCCAAATGCCGTATTCGTCATAGTTAGCCGCTCAGAATGCTTACAGCGCAACAAAGCAATTAGCAGTATGCATTGAGATTCAATCTTAACCAGACAAACTACTGCGACTCGAGCACGCAATCTTAGAGCGCACTGAGCAACAAATACATAAATCTGCACTCCAAAGACACTTGGTAACAAAGGAAACCCCCCCCCGATCTTCATTCGTCTCTACGCAAAGGCTTCACTCTTCAGAGTCTCATCTTGTTAGCTGCATTCAGCGTACTTATAGCGCTCTAGAGTAACTTCCTATCTTAGCCCAGCGCGAAATCTACACTATCCTCGCTTCTCCAGCTATTGACGATCTTGCGATAGCGAGCATTTTTGGAATCCGATTACTAGTGTCTGTGCTGAAGCTAAGGGAAATAATCTACATACATGCACATTACATTGACATCTCACAATATCAGAGAGTAACTTTGAAGATCACTAACAATACATCATATAAACGTCCTGTCATCTTCTCATGTTAACTCTCTATAAGTAGCTAATGTCAGTGCTACAGCTCTCCCTAACTCTTTGGGCTCCAAGTCTACGTTCTATTAGTGCTCATCATCTATATGGATCCATCACTTAAGACCAGGCGTCACGATATATCTATATCATACTCTCTAATGAACCTTCATCAAGTAATGTGAGTGTACTCATCTTCCTACTCATTTTGACACTCATTGTGCTAGAAATGCGTCTAGCTTACTCAGAAATCACAACTACATACGAGCTAGCTAATAGCAAATATATATATCATATACATACTCTGTGAGAGAGAATGCTCAGATTGTCGAACATCCTTCGAATTACTTCAGCATGATAACCCCATACTGATCCAATATCTCTCATCAATCGTGCACATTACCACAAAGACTCACACACTCCACTTAGCATCGATAGATATTATTTACAACACGCCTTAGTGGCCGATATCACACACTCTCTAATTAACGCACTACACTAAAGCCACTCACTGACACAATAATCAAATCACCACTACTAACCTCTGTATATCTTCTATGACTGATGATCTCTCGATGTTTGCACATATCTGTTGATTCTGCTTCACTCACTTTCTTGCACAATCGTTAGCACCATATAGGCTACACCCATCATGAGCTACATCGGAGCAGATAGATAGGTATAGTGCCGACTTTATAGTCTCTTGCATACTACTGTGTATTTAAGCGATCTATCATACTTCTCTAAGAGACACACAGTGAGCGATGCCGAGACTGTACCTTTGGATAGAGAGACTGATACTATGCACCCTGACTACATCGTAATCATGAATATGTCACACGCTAACAGGTATTCCCGTTAACCTGTATTCCGTTAGTTCATTCTGCTTATCTAACCTTCTTACCGTTCAACCTCTATCTTCTACCAACCAAATGTCAACATAATTCTACTTTATGCTTCTCTCACATGTTTCTACGAGATTCGTTTGCGTTCTTTCCAACTCTGCTTTCTGATTGTACTCTTCTATATGCTGATATGGTCTGCACATCATACCACAAACAAATTTATCGCACTATAACGATACTACTACCACAATTAGCGACACCAAAAGTAGCTCTACAATCAATCAATCAGCCAGACACTAGTAGATCCTTCACGAAGGAGATTTACAAATCAATGCAAGATCTCTGCTCACTTACATAGCGATTGGCTGTAAACTATTCTGCTTCATTTTCATAGTCATTCTACAGATACTTCACACAGTTATTACTTCTACAAAACTAGATGCGGACCCTTCGATGCTCAGGACACTGTTTGAGTCTGTCCTTCTGACAGAAACACAAGCGATGCACAAGTACGGTTGCGTCACCGGGGGTTTACATAGAAACCTATGTCTATCTGAACAGTAACAGCGGAAGTAGATCCTTGCGTGTAGAGGTACAATACACGAAACACAATACACAGCTCCAAGTTTCTCTACTCAGAATGGGCAGCACGACAACGTTCACATATAATGCTAGTCTAGCTATGAGCACACGAGTCTCTATATAACACGTAAGACTCAAGCTCCATAAACTGGCGAAGTGGCATCGTTCCATGATCACATCCGCGCTCTACTAACTGTACGGTTCATGAGAGTATATAACGATCAATGACGTGCTATGTACAACCTCTTCGTGGTTCATACCGCATTCGTATATTATTACTAAAGACCTGTATCGACATAATTTGCATGAGCATCATGATATTCCGACATACCATACAGAGCGAAGATACAAACAGGACGTATACGAACTAGGAGACTGAGACACCGCACCACGCACAGACTAAACCAGAAGATATTATAAAAGACATAGAGGTCTCTGGAACTAAAGAGAAGAATAGAGATACATCTCAATCCGAACAATCCGAGATCTATGAGGATCAGTGTCAAATAACAAGAGATATGAAATTACACGACACGACACTGGAGTTACAATCGACAACACCCCAAAAGCTGCAACAAAGTGAACCCAAAGGCTCAAAATTAGAGAAGAGAATAAAAAGCAACAGGTAAAGAAAAACCAACCACCTAAAACAAACAAAACAACAAGAACATCGCTGCATATATGACTTTTCTTTAATGGTTTTCAGATTGGATTTGAGGTTCGTTTGAGCATGGAGAAGTTTTGCTTGAAGTCCATATGTCTTTGACTATAAAGAAATGTAGTTCATCATGAGTAGGAATAATATATGTATAACCAGGTTGACATTCGCTTGTTGGTGCCAGGTTGACATCGTTACTCACTTTCTAGTGTTTCGTTTATTTTAAAAAGCACATTTTCACCATCTTTTTCTGCAAACTCGCTTGCAAGCGGGCCATAGGTTTTTGTTTGTTTTTTTGCAGACAAGAAAAGAAAAATGAAAATTTTAGTGCGTAGGCATGACACTTCTCACATCTTCAGACCGTTCAGACATAAACTTGCACTTATTCCGCTTCGTCTCACATCTTACTCACTAATTTCTTCAACACTCACCCGCCCACCTCCAACCGTTTAATATTAGTTTTTTTTTACGTTGTTATTCATTTTGTATGTTTTTTTTATTTTTCATACTTTTGACGTTTTCTCCGGTTTAACGCTTTTGTAAGGTTTCATAAGTTTCTATACTTTCATAGGTTTTATATCGCGTTTGCGTTGTCTCGATTCTGTAAAGTTGTTATTTGTTTTCTTCTACGTTTTTCTAACGTTTTGTATGTTTGTCCGTATGGTTTTTTGCATTGTTCTTTTAAAGTTTGCAATATGGCAGCGTTTTTGTAACGTTTTTATTTTATTTTTACGTCTGTTTTCTTTACATTTTTCGTATGTTTTCATTAAGGCTTCGTTCCGTTACTTACGTTTTCGCGTCTATTTCTAACGTTTTTTGTTTGTTTCGTACTTTTCAGTTTCGTTTCGACATAGTTTTTCTTACGTTTGGTTATTTTTCGTCTTGTTTCATAGCGGCTTCTTATGATGTTGCCACTTCGTTTCGTCTATTTTTCAGTACGTTTTTGTCAATTTTCTAACTTTATTCGTTCCGTTTTTACGTTTTGTTTACATTATCATTAGCCATTTCAAGTGTCGTTTAATAACGTTTTTATCCTTAAAAACGAGGTTACACCAAACAAAAAAAAGGTACAAAAACGTAAAAAAACGTACACAAACGTATAAAATAGTAAAGGAAGTATGAAAATGTACAAAAACATAAAAAATGTATAAAACGTACACAAACGTAGAAAAACGTACAAATAGTATGAAAACTAGCAAAAACGTAAAAGAAACTAAAAAACGTATAAAAGGTATTAATAGTACAAAAACGAATGAAAACGGAGAAAAGAGACAAAAACGGAGGAAAACGCAAAAAAAACTGACAAAACATACGAAAACGTAAAAAACGGACAAAATCGTAAGAAAAGGTACGAAAACTTTTAAAATCGTACGAAAACGGATGGAAACGTAAAAACGGACAAAAACGTACGAAAAAGTACAAAAGCGTAGGAAAACGTACAAAAACGTATAAAAACCTACAAAAAATTATGAAAACGTACAAAAACACTAGTGAAAAAGATAAAGAAAAAAAGAATGAAAGAAGTACTTCAATAGCAAAAAAAACATTCTTTTTCCTGCAGATGAAGACTTTAGATGTATCTCTTCTTCTGCAGACATGGTTTGTAGATTAAGAGGTAAAACCTTTGAAAAAACAAACGAAGCCTTAGTTGAGTCTTCATGTTAGTAGATGTTTGCATAAAAGGGTTGACATTTGGGAACGTGTCCCTCAAAATTAAAGGAATGAAACTTGGAGGATCTTTTTTGCGCTTGTGGTAGAATTCATTCGGCTTCCACTTTCCCTACCAGAACTCATTTGAGAATTTGGTTCTGAAATAAAAACTTAGTTTCCTATTTTGATTAAAAAATTATCTCCGAAAAGGATATGACTTTCATATGAAAATGTGTAACAAGAAAAGTCAAACAAAACATAAATAATGAATATCAACAAAAAGATAAAACCCACTTTAGCAAAAAAAACATAAGTTAATACACACGATTACATTGATTGATGCTTAATCTTCATTCAAAACCTCTCTATAAACCACATTACCGGGTATACACCATCTTCGCCAAACTTTTTTGCAGGCTTAACTAACAACTTTGCATTGGCTTGTGACACCCCTCTAGAAAGAGCGACATGTCCATGAGAGAAAACAGATTCAAGTAAGTATACACCAACATTTGGAATAGTTTGGCCTTGCGATTTGTTGAGTGTTATAGCAAAGCTAAGGCAAATGGGAAATTGTTTTCTCTTCAACTTGAATGGAAACAAATCATCTTGGGATGGACTTAAGGGAATTCTCGGTAAGAAGACTCTTTCACCCGCATGTTGGCAAACAATTATTTATGCATCTATTACGTTCGGTTGAAAAAACTTGCATATAATTCTGGCACCATTACATAAACCATTCGACGAATCCAAATTGTGTAATAGCGTGACAGGAAACCTTATTTTGAGGTGGAGACGGAGTGGAGGCAAACCACTGACTATTAGGGAGTTCAGAAATTCCAAGGGATAATAGTTATTCGTGTCATCTACAGCTTCATCAAAGCTATAGTATACTTTTTCTTTGCCCTGAAATCTTCCAATAAGCTCGTCATTGATGACATCAACATTTTCGTTTTTGGTGGTCAATATTGCTCTAGATATGATATAGTCATGATTCGTTCTGTTGAGGTGCAAATCTGGAAAAATAGCATCGATCAAATCATTCTTGATCTACATTTGTGAATGTAAGGAACAACCATGTTATGTGGTATACATATATAGCTACCATCAACCATTTCATCTAAACCATCACCAACTCTTAACAAATAACCCAAAAACCACGGGTTAGTATGTGCCCTCATATTTATGGTTAATGACATCTTTTTGGTTGAGGACCAAAGATATGGCATTCGTAAGCTTGCATCTGCTAACTATGCCCGAGTTCCATGTCTAACAACTAGCAAGACTTGTCAAAAATCACCTCCTAATACCATGATCTTACCTCAAAAAGGGCTTTTTACCCCCATTATGTCTTGTAGTGAATGATCAAGGGCCTCTACCGAATGTATATTTGCCATAGATGCTTCATCCTATATTATCATTTTAGCTTGACGTAGTAGTTGAGCGGTTCCACTTTGTTTCTTTATATTGCACACTGAGTTCTTCTGAATATTAAGAGGAATCGTAAATCATGAATGTATTGTTCTACCACCTGCCATATTGTTGGAAGACGTGACCGTGGCTATTGCAATCAGGCCACAAGATCGAATCTCAGCAAGTAAAGCATTATACAAATAAGTTTTTCGAGTTCCATCAGGACCATCTGTCATGATTGAAGATTCATATCTCGGGAGGTCAGGGAAGCTCAAAATATGAATAAGCCATAGTAAAGAGAGAGAGTATTATCATCTTGGTCAAAAGCTTTATGTAAAATGAAAAAGAGTAGAAAGGAAAATACAATGAGACTTCACAACTTTTAAATATTGACTATAATGAAGATTAGAGTGGGAGGTATATTTATAAGTCCTTAACCCAAGGCAAACTATTAGCATTCAATTACGCAACTAGTGCCTTAGTTTTTTAACTTAAAACTAAACTAATGGTAATTTCCATAATGTACAACTAAACATTTTTCATCTCTAACTAATCTTCCCTCCCCAAAAGTGGCGGCAGAGCAATTACTTAACAATGAATCCTACAATAAATAATAAGCTAAAGATAACTGCAATTTTGCTTGTCTAGTCAACATGATTTCTTCAGCTCTTTTGTTTTCTTCACTTATAGAAAATACAAGATGTAATCTCGAATAAACTGAGTGGACTATCCCCCCCATTATCATACTACATTCTTTCAAAAGTCAGTTTAACAACATAGCCCCAAACATACTAACCATTAGAAGCAAGCTAAAACTTTAATGTAGTTAACATAAGATTCTTCTAGACTATAATAGTTGTAAGCTCGCAAAGCGGAATCGGAAGAAATATGAAGTAAACCACACGTCGGAGGGCAGGGCAAATAGCAAATCTGACTTCTTCATTGCGGTTAAGCATCAAATCCATTCAGGGGAACATGCAAGAAATCGGCAAGATCTTCTTACGTATGCACATACTTCACACCAAACAACCCGTAGAGGTCGAAACTATAACACCAAAGTCAATTAAGTCCCGGATGTTGTGTGCATAAAAGTCAAATAAGTCCCGAATGTACACATTTCTTCCCCCTGATTGTTACCAACTATCGAAATATGAAAAAGAATAATACAAGTACACCTTTCTTCCCCCCTGATTGCATTCGATGACCATCGAAAAAATCATAACCTGTGTACGCCCGATTATTTGATAGAAAGACCATGTGTGAAGTAGAATAAGTTCGGTTAATCACATAAACTATCCTGTGAGAATCAACTGATTTGTTTCTCCTCTGACTTATTCTTTTCCAACCTCTTATTCTGTCGGCTTTCTGTAATGACTACTGATGGAGAAAACTCAGTATTACAAACTTGATGCTGAAGTAGAATAACCCAAACTTGTATCTTATGTCTTGTACAATCCACGTAACTTCAAACTTATACTGAATACTGCAACGTAATTCCTTAAAGTATAAGTAGACCTAAGTCTCTTGACAGAATCCTTAATTAAATGAGATACTGAGCACTACAACGTAACTCCTTCAAGTGACAGCAAAGATGCGCATTGAGCACCAACTTCTGTGTTTGTAGATTACACATTGCTAGATTTGACAAGTCTTCATCAACACCGGTGATAAGCTCGAACAAGTTATCTTCACAGTCATCATCCAACCAACCCCAACTTTAAGATATGATAAGACCACGCACTCGTGAAATTCAACTTCAACGTCAAATACATGATAAAGAATTATCCCCGTAATTAATTCTTGCGATTAAATCCTAAAAATAGCCTTTTAACGGTTTAAGTGAATCTTCGATAAGGATCTTTTAAGCGAAACGTGATGTTTTATAAGTCCATGTTCAATCTATTCCAATAATTAGGCTATAGCAAATTTGAGTCCATTTACTAAAATTGTGCCTAATTTTCGGATTCAGTTAAGTACCAACCGAAACTAACAATTCTCAACCCAAGATTTAATAATCAGTCCATGTGAGATATCCAACCCATTTATATTTTATGAAACAACCCATACGAATGCATATGAATGTCCAGTCCAATTATCCAATTCTTAGTAAAATATAAAATACGTAGGGTATCTCATAAAACCACCCTAACACATTCCACACAGTTATATGTTTTCATCCGCCTCTCTTTCTATCATTTTCTCCAAACACAGTCAAACATTAAACTTATCTCTCCTTTCCAATCGTTAAAACCATGAGACAAAAACTCTATCCTTATATCAACTTTTCATCAATTATCTTATATCAAACATAGTTCTTTCCTCGAATGATAAACACAACCTTGTTTGGTTGTTACAAACCCACGAAAAATGAACCACATGAATAGAAAATCAATACCATTTGTAGCTTCAAGACCTTATACATGGGTCTCAAGTAGGGTTTGTATCTTGTTTTTGCCTTTCTTGCATAGCTTGATTCAAGACCAGTGATGAATATTCTTTGTAAGTTCGTGTTTGATCTTGTAAAGGTCACGAGGATTTGTATATCATGAATGAAAAAAAAAAGCTGAGGTCTTTTTGTTTGTGTCTTTGGTTTTGAGTTTTGTTAGCAGTTGAGTAAAGTTAAATTTAAGGAGGATGATGAGTTAGGATTAGAAATAGGTTTGATGTTGTTGCAGTTGGTTGGTTTCAATTTTGTTTAAGAGTTAAACAAAACTGAGTCAAACTCGATTAAAACAGAGTTGACCCGTTTGTGGTTGTCGTAGGTTTTAGGTACGGGTTCTCTTATCTATTCAGTCCTTTTTCGTTAGCTTTCTTATTTGACACCAAAATACGAAGCCGAAACCTCATTTACGAAACCAAAACCTCATTTACGAAACTAGTCATACGAAACTGAAACCTCATATGATACCCTAATTTACGAAACCACTTTCATACGAAACCAAAACCATCACTTACGAAACCTCAACATTTGTTATGAAACCTCTTTATGAAACCATTTAC